>JAOTOM010002458.1:0-103297 GCA_034440615.1 Ashinkailepas kermadecensis
TATGTATGTCGAGTTGTTCTCAGCCTCAGATGTCACGATGAGGGGATGTTCCATCTATTCTTGCCAGTTCGTCAGATTTTATAGGGTGCCAGATGTGTATTGGGTACTGTAATGTTAGGTATTTAATGTATTGATGCAATGTAATCTCATTAAGTAATGTGCCTTATCTGCCCCTGCTACCAATAACCTCCTATGTCATGCGTTTGGTGGGTGCCGCGGTAGCTCAGTCGGTAGGGTGTTTGATTCTTGACCGCAAAGATTACGGGTTCGAATCCCGCAACCGGCGGAATTACTGAGTCCACCCGCGACCAATCGGCGTGAGAGGTTGGCGACGCTATATGACCTAGCAGTTAATTGCGTCGTAAAAGAACCCAAGGTTCTTCTGCTTCATGTGTTTGCTCCCCCCAATATATGTCTTACGTTGTACTTCCTCGATATCGTTGTTTTAATACGCACTCTGTTGGGCGCCGGAGTATATATTCATGGGGCCCAAAATGAGAACGCAGTCGATGCGCTCAGAACACAAATTCACCTCCACCATAGAGGTACCTGCTTGCGAAACAATCGGCATTAGGAGAGAGGGCCTTCCTCAATCTTGGCGGTCTCGTCTTCCCCAGCTTTATGTTCTCATATTAAAGTATAATTGATAAACAACTTGTGTTACCGTATTTATGTCGTGCTGTACTGCAAAGTGCGTGATGTTTCAAGTTACCCGACGCCAGTAATGCACTACATTTTAAAATGAAAATATTTCGTTTAGTTAAAAACATGTATGGTATTACGTGGTAATGTCATGCATTACCACGTAATTTTCCATTCCGCCCACAAATTAAGCTGTCATTAAAGTTGCGTCCGAACTGGTCTAGCATCTGAAATTACTGTTACCACTGTATTATTGCATGCATCACAGAAGTTTGATTCACATGGCGTCAGTGACGCAGCTAATTCATTTTCACTGAGAATGCCGAATAACTGGGTGCGAACATGAGCAAGCCACGGTGGGGGATGAACGGGGATGCTTCCTCCAACCTTGCCAAGCTTCGCGTTAGAAAGCCACTCTGGCAATGCATGATATCGAACCGAAATCCTCGCACGGGCATCTAAATCCGTCTTAGCGCTTGTGGGTTCCACCTAGGTGTTGCGGAATCTAAATCGAGCCTTCACGGTACGAAAAGCGTGATTTTTTATTTTGCGCCGGCACTCCAGAAAGTTCAGGATTGTCACCGACATATTTTGGCCAACGTCTGCTCCTGTCAAAGCAATGCTTGTCGCAGTCCTGGCGACGTGTGTTCGCCGTGTATTGTAGAGAGGCGTGAGCCGACCTTAGAACTGGCATCGCTCTGACTCCAGTGCGGGTCAAGTCATTTGGCTGTTCGGCAGCATGCACAATTGTTGGTTTTGCCACCTTGAGAATCACGTACTGTGATCATATGCACACCTCGAGGAGCAGGGACCACGTCACTAATGTTGGTCTGCGGGTCGGTACTGGTCGGAGAGGGAAGGGCAATCGTTAATTTTTAGCTCAATATTTTGCCACGTACCGCCGTAGGGCCATTATTATTAAATTCAGGGGAACCTGTCCCTGCCCACCCCCGGTGGCCCGCCGCCCGTGCCAGGAAATGACTGGGGGCCTGGACACTGCCATAAGCAGTGAACGTGTTACGTACTTCCTATGCCTGGCCGAATATAAAAAAGTGGCAAACCATAGCACAATCTGAGGTGGCCGAACCCCAGCCCTTGCAGAATATCTGCGTATTTCCCTTCTCTTTATGCAATGGATCGTCCAATGCGAGCAACGCCTTAATCCACGTCGCTTATTAGAAGGACACGCAGATTAGAAGCAACGCCTTAATCCACGACACGCACGGACAGCTGCTGGTCTCTAGCCTCGAACCGGCTACCTCCGAGTCATTGAACTGACGCGCTACCAACAGCGCTACCCACACCAGAGGCTTAATACGCTTAAGTGAAATAGTGTCTATGGATATGACATGGGTCTAAATAACACCATTTTACACAATAAATAACGTTCATGTAAAAGCCTTCCACGATTCGTGAAATACCATGAAACAAGCTTTCAGATGACGTATAATATATACCTATGACCTATACTTGCTAGTCAGGAACATACGCGGAATAGTACCATTTCTTGCTGTCGTGATAACTTGCTGAACCCAATTCTGCGCCCGGATGACGTCACCGGCCGCCAAAACACATTGACAGGTGCAGATGTAGAGGGGCCTTGACCCAGTCTGTTTTGTATGCTCGGAAACGGAGCGTGTAAAACGAACTCTAGAGGTATGACTAGTGAAGAAGAACTGCAAAGGTAGGGAGGAAACTGCGATTTTCTTTGACTGCATTTTGGGCAACTCAAATGGTAAATTTGTCATTTAAAGTAATTTCTTATTTCTTTGAATTTCTCTGATGTAATGTTTGTGAATGTGCTGAATATGATGCGACTGCTCATTTCCCTCTGGAAATGTGTATTTTTCAGTTGGGAGGAAAAATAAAAAAACGGATCACATATAATTATAAAAGTCATAAAGTCATAAAGTGTTAAGGCTTAATAAGAGCCACAGGGGCCCATCTGGGTTAAGCCTATCTAGAAAAGGTACTAGAAATGTACATATTCTCACCCCAATCAATCCCTAATCCCAAGTTCCTAGGAAGCTATATATCCCAGCCTATCTAGCATCATCCACTTGCTATTGCATAACACCCTCAACAATTGCAAGCTCCTCCCATCATACCCATTGTGCTACCATAGCCCCCTGCTTAAAGGGGTCTGTGCCATGCACATTTAACATAAATATTATCCCCTCCATCCAAATTAGAAATCAAAAACAAGATTTTCCTGCCTAAAAAATTTGTCCACCCTACTTTTAAATACATTCAATGAGGAACTCCCCACAACATCAGCAGGCAGCCCATTCCACTGATCAACAACCCTTTGACTGAAGACCTGCTGTCGCTTAACTGTCCTACACCTCAACTTGTCTAACCTGAGTTGGTGACCCCTGTGTGATACTTTAAACTGAAGAGCACCATTTAAATTGACCTGATCTAGTCCTTTAACAATTTTGTACATTTCAATCATGTCCCCCTTAATCTCCTATACTTGAGTGAGTACATATCTAATGCCACAAGCCTTTCTCCATATTCTAAGCTACCTAGTCCACTGATGAGTTTAGTTGCTTTGCGTTGCACTCTTTCTAACTTGTCTATATCTTTTTCTAGGTAGGGGCTCCAAGCTTGCACAGAATATTCCAAGTGGGGTCGCACATATGCTAAGTACAGTTTTTTCATGACTTCCTTGCTCTTATACATCACACTTCTATTAATGAGTCCCAGCATTCTGAGTGCCCTGTTCCTAGCTGAGCTACATTGTTTCTCTGCTTTAAGGTCATTTGAAACCAACACACCTAAGTCCCTTTCCTCTTCAATAACATCCAGTTCCCTCCCTCCCATTGTATATCTGAAAGTCTCACCTCCAGACCCCAGATGCATAACCTTACACTTGTCATAGTTAAAAGACATCTGCCATTGATCAGCCCACTTTTTTAGGTCCTCCAAGTCTAGTTGAATATTACTAGATTGATCACAACTGTTTGCCACTCCTACCAGTTTGATGTCATCAGCAAATTTGAACACTCTATTCCTCAGCCCTACCTCAATGTTATTTACAAAGATGATAAAGAGAAGTGGCCCTAGAACAGAGCCCTGTGGTACTCCACTCAGAACATCCTTCCAATCAGATTTACATCCATTTAACATTACCCTTTGTTTCCTTCCCTCAACCATGCTTCAATCTAACCTAGAACTTTTCCAACAATCCCATGTTGCTGTAGTTGATGAATTAGCCTTCCTATGTGGAACTTTATCAAAAGCTTTGCTAAAGTCCAAGTACACAACATACATCCTGTTTTGATTGTCTACTTCTTTAGTAACATACTCCATGAACTCCAAAAGGTTAGTTAAACAAGACCTTCGAGATCGAAATCCATGTTGAATATCCCTTAAAAGATTGTGCCTATCAAGATGAATCTGAACATTCTGTTTAACCAGTTTTTCTAGTACCTTGCAAACTATTGAGGTCAAACTGACTGGCCTGTAGTTCCCTACATACTTCATACTTCCCTTTTGAAAATTGGAACTACATTTGCATTTCTCCAATCTTCAGGCACTTCAGAGTATTCCATAGACCGCCTGAAAAGTATACCTAGAGGAACTGCTAAAGCTTTAGCACACTCTACTAAGACCCTAGCATATATATCATCTGGTCCAGAAGCTTTATTAGGCTTTATATTCTGCAACTGCTTTTCTACAGCTTCTGTAGTTATTGTAAGATACTCCAACCTATCACCTGTCATGGCATATGATTCAGTTGTTTCTATTCTACCAGAATTATCCTGAGTAAAGACTGATGAGAATTGCTTGCTTAAGGATTCCACAATATCACAATCATCAACCACTAATTCCCCATCTACCTCCAGTGGTCCTACACCACACTTTTTAGCCTTAAATTTGTAGAAACTAAAGAATCTCTTAGCATTACCTGCTGAACATTCCTAAGCTAATTTGATTTCAGCCAGTCTTTTAGATGCCCTAACACACCCTAACTTTATTTCTAGCTATTTGATATGATTTGAGGTTTACCTCAGAGTTAGCATATTTTAGTTTCTTGAATGCCTGCTTCTTTGACTCCAGTAAATGCTTTACTTCCCTGGTCAGCCATGAAGGGAGCTGAACCCTGGTTAATCTAATTTGCCTATTGGGAATGAACCTATCCTGACCTTGAAATAGTTTATATTTTATCATTCTCCACATTTCATAAGCATCTAAGCCTTTCAATAAGTCTTCCCAATCAATTTCATTCAGGAAGATCCTGAACTCATTGTAATTCCCTTTAGCAAAATTAGGAATCAATGTCTTATTGGTTCCTACATTTCCAACATACAATGAGAAGCATATAATGTTGTGATCACTATTACCCAAAGTCTCTCCTATTTTCACATTTTGTACAACATTTTCCTCATTAGTAAGCACAAGATCTAATATTTCATTTTCCCTTGTAGGTTCATGTATCATTTGAAAAAGAAATTCTCCTCAAAACAATCCATGAAGCTTCTTCCCGATTTGTTTAGACCTATAGTTTTGCTTCCCAATCCTGTTATGTTGAAATCCCCCAACAAAACAGTTTCTCCTTTACTCTCCTACTTGTCTCTTCCTGCATCAACCTGTCCGTGTTTTCATTCTGGTCTGGAGGTCTATAGAATGCCCCAACCCTAAATTGTGTTCCATTTTTCAGAATGATATCTAACCACAAGGATTCTACACCTTCATCATGTACACTATCTTCTATGGAATGACATTTCATTTCTTGTCTGACATACAACAGTATATCTCCTCCTATCCTTGCCTGCCTTTGATAAGCATGCATGTTGTAGGCTGTCAATTGAATTCTTGCAAGTTGTCTCCAAAAATGCTTTCATTAACCCATGCCTCTGTTATGCATACCAAATCTACCTTTTCAGACAACATATAAGCATGCAGTTCCCCAATTTTGTTCCTAACACTTCTGGCATTGACGTAAAAACATGATAAACCATTCCTTCCCTTGTTTGCAAGACTTCTCTCTCTATCAGCTACATCCCCCCATGACCTGCCTAGTTTCCCTGTTTCCTATTGAGAGCCTCCTCATACCCTATTGCTGAGCAATTCAACTCCTCTCTTGCTCAAATGTAACCCATCTAATGCAAACATTTCAGTCTTCCCCCAGAAATCCCCCACAAATCCAAGAACCCCACGCCCAGTTCCTTACAAATCTTGGCCACCCTGGTATTCAGCCCAATGGCCCTCGAGTACCACTCTATGCTTGCGTTAACCATAGGGAGGATGGATGTTACCATTCCTCATTTCCTACTTACAGCTAGCCTACCTATCAAAGCCCTATACTCTTGTATTGTTTCCTCTGTTTTTGCTTTTCCTACATCATTTACACCAACCTGCACAATTACCGTTGTGCTCTCTCCACTACCCTTCATTACTCCTTCTATCCTATCACCACCATCCTTTACCTGGGCCCCTGGGAAGCAAACACGAATCCGTTTGTTGGGGTTCCTGCTACAAAGAGTATGGTCCATGTACCTAACTCTTGAGTCCCCTATAACTAAAACCTCCCCATCTCTATCCTCAGCTACCTGGTCATTCCTACCTTCCTCTTTAGCAGCATTACTATCTCTCCCTTGCAGTACCTCAAACCTATTATTAGTTTCAATGCCTTTGTCCATTTTCCTTAAAGCCAGTCGCGTACTCTGGCGTCTGGCTACTTTCCACTCTCTACTATCATGGTCCATACTATCTCCACCCCTATCACTCCTAGGCTCCTGCACCTGGCTTGCCTGGCTGACATTTCCTATGGTGGGCCCTGCCACCAAACACTTCAGGCGCTCCACCTCCCTAGCTAACATATCTACTTTCTTACTCAAGTCCCCAATTACATCCATACACTTACACTTCCCACAGTCACCTTGCATTTTTTTTTTAAATATTTATTTATCTAAACTTAAATCTTAAACTTAAACACCAAAAGGACTACACCACAAGACTAGAAAATAGAATAACACTCACACTGAATAAACAACAAAATAAATATCTGCTTTCGCAAGCTAAACTAAGCAAATATAATCTTAGTTATACCAACTCCCATCAGCTACAAACTCCAACTAAATGAAACTAATAATAATATAATCCCAAAAGCCTATATAGGTACCTCTACGATTACTCCAGTATATGAAGATATAACTAGTGTAATCTAAGCTCACTAGTTTAGTCTTAAACTCTATCTTAAAATTAAACACCAAAAATACTATGACACAAGACTAAATAAATGATGTTAAGAAAGAATTGGTATTATCTAATGTAACTTATAATATCTACACACAGGAAAGAAGGCAGCAAGTTTTCTACAAAAAAAGAAGAAAAAATGTATAAAAACGACAACCTACGGACAAAACTATACACCACAATACTAATACATTAAGTTAAGAAAGAATACTAATACATTATCCATACTGGTGGTGTCACAGACATGATAAAGAATAAATTCAACACTTCATGCACTTAATTTAATAGGTACTATGACGTCAAAAACCTTATGTTTGTGCCTTGATTCAACATTTATTTCCGAGAGCGAATACCTGCAACCCGACATGTCTGCAGCCAAGGCCGGAAAGGTCCTTGCGATGCTGTATTGTTTTATTTTTCATATATTTGATGACATTGTGGCCAAAAAATTTGTTTTGGACGATTCTGGTTTTCCGGTTAGGTTAGGTTAGGTTCGGTTAGGTTAGATTAGATTATATTATGATATAATATATTTTATATATTATGCTACGTTATTTTAGTCTAGGTTAGGTTAGGTTAGGTTATTTTATTTTTTTGATTATTTATCTATTTGTATGTAATTATTTAACTTGACTGTAAGCAGAACACAGCAGTGTTCTGCAGTATATGCAGTAACAATATGCAGCGTAAGAATGGCAGATAATGTAGCATAATATAAAATATATTATATCATAATATAATCTAACCTAACCTAAACTAACCTAGCCGGAAAACCAGAATTGGGCGAAACAAATTTTTCGGCCATGACATGAAATATATGAAAATAAAATAATACAGCATCGCAAGGAACTTCCAGCCTTGGCTGTGGGTGCGTCGGGCTGCAATTATTAATTCTCGGAAATAAATGTTGAATTAAGGCAGAAACATAAGGTTTTCAATGTCAAAGAGTATTCAATTAAGTGCATGAAGTCTTGCATTTCATCTTTATCACGTCTGTGACACACCAGGTACGGATAATTATATGAGAT
The DNA here is from genome assembly GCA_034440615.1 of Ashinkailepas kermadecensis. Lineage (NCBI taxonomy): Eukaryota > Metazoa > Arthropoda > Thecostraca > Neolepadidae > Ashinkailepas > Ashinkailepas kermadecensis. The sequence continues at coordinate 7,875 of JAOTOM010002458.1, forward strand.
GTGCTATATTTGCAGAGTGAAGATTGTGATCATGCATTTGTTTGCCAACTGAAAAGTAATCATTTGTGGAGAAAATGAGTGGTCACATCGTCATTATTACATTAAAATACCCTGTATTTAAAAAATTCCCCAAAATATAATTTTACCTTGATAGATATATTTACCAGAAAATGCCCCACCTGGCATGAGTGTTGAACCCAGGACCTTTGCTACCCAGAGCTCAATACCGTAGCCACTTGGCCATCCCTGCCCCATATATTTAAACTGTAAGTTTGCAGTTTAAGATCATGGGTGCAATATGATCTATGCAGTCAATGTGACCCTAAACCACAATAACTAACTAACTACAGTTTATGATAGGTTTTGATTTTTGTTTCATTACCATGTTATTTAACATGATTAAGATGATGCAATCAAAGTAATAATTTGCAGAGAAAATGAGTGGTTGCATAGTCTTAATCATGTTAGAAACATGGTATTCTGAAAGGTATTCCAAAGAAACAAAACATAACTTCAACTGCAATAATACCAACATTGCTTGAAATATTTTTTTAAGAGAAAGAAACTTAATTTCTTGAAAATCCTAACATTGTTAAAAAAAAACTTGTAGCAACTGCATAAGCTAGTCTAACTGGTATTATGCACTTTGATGTAACCACAAGACAGTTGTACACACATTTCACCTCCATGAAGCATACAAAGGAGTTAGGTTAAGTTAGGCTTTTGTTGTAACTTTGAAAAACAAATGAAGTGATTTTTATTCAGAAACAGTTCAGGATAGGTTAGGTTAAGCTGGGATATGTTAGGTTTTTTATTTGACAACCTTTGAGAAAAAAAAATGTTTGAAAATTTTTTCATTCAAACAAATGCTTCCTTGCATGGAAGGTTAGGCTAGGTAAGGTTAGGTTATGTTATGTTACATCTTCTCTTCTTTATTTTGAACATGACTTCATGCTATATTAGCCAACTCCAAGCCACTTTTTGGCTGTTATTTTGCCTCCCAACTGAAAAGTATGCATTTGCAGAGGAATTGAGTGGTCATATGTTCAGCACATTCATGAATATTGTGTTAAAAATGAAATTCCAAGAAATCAGAAATTACCTTAAACTGTAAAATGTACTGCCTAACTTAACCAAACCTAACCCCTTTGTATGCTTCATGGAGGTAAAATGTGTGTACAACTTGTCTCATGGTTACCATGTAGGACTGAATGTGAAACTAAATGGGCAGTCTGGCTAGTGGCTGTCAATGCCAGTAGGTGGTTACCACCTAGGTAAGGTAGGATATATTTCAGCAATCAAGATGGGTCAAGTTATTTTTGGGATATTATTGTAGTTTAAGATAACCACAAGGCAAGTTATTTCTTCAAAAACAGTTCAGGTTAGGCTATGCTATGGTAGGTTTTTAAGTTGAAAATTTGGGAGGCAAAAGTGGTTTGGAAATTTCCCATTAAAAAAAAATTTGTTGTTGTTCTTGCATGGAAGGTTATGCCAGGTAAGGTTAGGTTGGGTTATGTCGCATTTATTTTCTTTATTTTGAATGTTACTTTTTATGTTATATTATCAAACTCTGAACCCCTTTTTGGGTGTTATGTTGTCTCCCAACTGATAAGTATGCATTTGGAGAGGAAATGAGTGGTCACATCATGTTAAGCATATTCATAAGCATTTCATTGGGAAAAGAAATTCCAAGAAATCCAGAAATTACCTTAACACGCGCCCTGGAGGGCCTCTGAATATTACGCGCACTGGAGGGGGGGCGGATTCCGCCCCCCCCAAGGATCTCGGCTCCTATTAAAGCTGGAGAAACTAAATTCGCAGGGTGGATGGGTACGGTAGTGAACTCTATTTTGTGCAAATTGCATGACCTTAGGTCAATATTTTCAGGGTCAAATGAGGTCACATTTGTCAAAATTTTCTTGTTTTGCGTGGCTTGGCTTGTCATTGTTATGGATCGCTGTGATTGTGTTTAAATGCTCCAAAATGGACGTCAATGATGTTTTGGACATTACTAATGATGCAATGCAGATGCTAGACCCAACATTTGACCTCAGGTCACCTATATAGCAGCACTTTATCAGGTCAGTTGCCTGTTCCAGTTACCGGAACCGGGCTGCCCGCCCGACTGCTCCGTCGGACAGCTCGGCGGAATCGGCTTCGTGAAGAAATGAGTGAAGTACATGAATAAAGTATGGAAACGCAATGACAATCAGTACAAATGACAAACAGCAGTGCATTTATGACAGCATTCCAGTTGATCAAGTTTGGTTCCATTAACCTGTCATGAACTTGACCTGACTTGACCTCGGTGACCTAACATGACCTTGAAACTATATAGGATATCAATATACATACAATATACAATAAACAAGTCGCTAGTGTTGCCAAGAACACTTCCCTTTTGCGAATATACGGGAAGCGCATGAGCGCCGATTTTTGTGGTCTGGCGCCAGGAAAGGGGAGGATGTCAATTCAGTGTTCAGGAAGTTCCACCCTATTTCATGAATAATTTATCACTGTAGCTGCACATAACAATGAACAGAACTGAACTCAAGTTTAATTTTTATGGTTGGAGCCATGGTTCTTATAGATATCTTTCAACCTGCAGCTGAGCAAGAATACTTTGTTAATTGTCATCCCCATTCTGCGCTCGACGCGATTTTTGGGGACCTAAAAAAATGTTCAAGGTAGAAATCTCGGCCTGTTTTATTCTTCTGACACCCGGCACCATTTTTGGTCTCCCTCCGCGATTTTTCGAGCTCGGGTACGTTTTTCGGGGCCGTATGCGATTTTTGAAGGCATTTGGTGCTATGTTTGGGGTTTCAGAGCCATTTTCTTGGCTCGGACTTTTTTAAATTCCACATTATATTGGATGGCTTGATGTATTTCGGGTCCCGATGCGATTTTTTTTGGGCCACGCTGTGCTTATTTAGGCACCACTACGCCAATTTTTGGGAGCCCCGACGGGAGCATTCGATGCCCCGATATACATTTTTGGGCCTACCGACGGGAATTTTGTGTCCCGAGCGCGATATTTAAGGATTTGGGGGCCCGATATTTCTTCGCCGGAAGTTCGCGGGGCTCATGGTACTTAGTTGTGGTCCCGGCGCGATTTTGGCGGACCCGTTGCAAATTTTCCGGCCTAGCGCGTGTTTTCCTGAGGCCCGTTTCATTTATTTGGAGCCCCCACGCGAAATCTGAGGACCCCGATGCGAATTGTTGGGGCTCCAACGCGATTTTTGGGGTCTCCGGCACGATTCTTGGGAGCCCATCCCTTTCACCCTCTCAGGATTGATGGGGGCGGTTTCCCCTTTGGTACGCCACTGCGGCTATTCAACGAGCTTTTTTTTTTTCAGCCGATGGCATCCTTCAGAGTAGAAAGACGCTTCGGAGAATTTCCTTCGGGACCGGTTCTTAACATTTCAGTGCTCGAGTCGATTCGATCGGGCAGCGCTGTGATTTTCGGGGGTAGAGTTATATTTAAGCCCCCTGCGCGATGTTTTTGAGCTTCGGGCTCCCGGTGCGACTTTCTTCGGTGGCTCGGCACGTGTCTTTTCCGGGGCCCGACGTTTCTTATGGGCCATTGATGTGATTTCAGAGACCGCAGAGTGACATTCCGGGTAATAATTGATTTTTGGGAGGAAGCTGCGACTTTTGGAGCCCCTACGCGACCTTTTGGGCCACCAGTGCGATTCTCAAGGGCTGCGATGCGACTTTTTGTGTCCCAGTGCGATTTTTTTTTGCCCAGGCGCAGTGTTGGATTTTCACTTCTCGTTCTTGGATTCGGAGTGTATAATCCTTGAGTTCATGCAATTACGGAGTGCATAATATCTGGTAACCATGGGGTGAATACAAATTACTGAGACAAAGAAACAAAGTCTTGTTTTTCCATTCAAGAAGCATACATTACAGGTGTTTCATCCCACACAGCCTAAGTATGCCTCCTGATGCTGGATCACATAAAAACAGTATTCACTGAGAATACAAACTTCACATAGCAGTCCTCTGTGTTGTGGTGCTGGAAAAGTGTTAAATATACTGTCATTGGCAAGAAGTGATGCATTTCATCAATTGATTTTCCATGCAAGTTTGAATATATATTTCATTTCAGGTATGTATGTATATTACTATGATGAAATATATTATTCAAGCTTAGGGTATTCCGGGGACGAGTGGTCTAGGGGTTAGATGCTCGTCTCACAATCGAAAGATTGGGGGGTCAAAACCCCCCCCCCCCCCCCCCCCCCCCCCCCCAACCCCCGGGGAAAGAGGGCGCCCCAAAAAAACAACCCCCACCCCGCCGAAAAAAAAAAAAAAAAAAAAAAAACCAAAAGGGAAATCCAAAGACATGTCTTACACAGTTTACCTCCATGAAGCAAACAAATGGTTTAGGCTTGATGTTATGTTATGATAAATTGGGCTCTACTCTTAAGTTGGACAAGTATTCATATCCAATGCTTTTTTTCTATTTCAAGAATTTGTTTTTCAACAATGAACCCGGCAAGGTTAGGTTATGTCAGGTTATGTTCCTTAATTTGTATTTTTTAAAGACAAATACTGGTTGAAATTCTTCCCTCTTTCAAGAGAATTGTTCTTTTTGCATTGAAGGTTAGGCTAGGTTAGGGTAGATTATGCCACATTTTTTTCTTTTGCAAATTAATTTTTACACTATATTACCCAACTCAAAGCCCATTTATTGGTGTTGTTTTGCCTGCCAACTGGAAAGTATGTATTTACAATGGAGGTGAGTGGTCGCACCATGTAAACCACATTTATAAACATGGCATTGGAAAAAGGAATTTCAATAACCCAAAATTACCCTAAACTGCAAATTTACAACTAGAAACAAAGTGACGATGAACAAGAATTATGCCTTTCACATCAGGAACCACAAAACCTCAATATCCCTTATGGAAATTGATTGGTCCTGAACCCTGTGCTGATGAAGAATGCCCATGGCATGGTTGGATTTAAAAAACAATGTATCAAGACTGACAAAAAAATGTTTCCAATAGGAAATTTGAATCCATTCATTCCATGCACCACCATAGGCATTATGTTAAATTTGGAAATCATCATGTCGCATTGGCAACAACAAAAGTGTACAAATTTACACCTGTGATTAGCATGCTCCAACTGTTACCCATCGAAAGACAGCATTAATAGCAATTAACCATATTCGCCGCAATACCATCGGCAGAAAAAAACAGAATTCCTACAAGGGGTATGCCAGAAAATAGGGGTCACAGAAGATAATAAAGCAGCACCTACCAGTTATTATTCCCACAGCACCTACTCTTTTCTCCAGACGCACACCTGAGGAGAACGAAAACAGAAAAATAACAATGGCTTCCTCCCCGGCTTCGGTACCTTCGCCGTTGCCTTGGCTGACTCGATAGGCCTTGGGTTGGCCTTAGCCTTCATCAGGGCTGGCAGCGACTTGTGTTACATTGTCACAAAAACAATGCAATCGAGACAAGCTGCTCTTTTACCTTTGGCAACAAAGATTTCATCGCATTGGCTGAGTTCAAACCACTAAGTCAATCAGCAGCCTCCGTATGGTCAGCCGGAGTTGACGAAAGCCCAGTAAGCGGCTCATAACCACCCCTCACTTTGCAGTGTATAAGAACATGACGGCTAAATTTCCATTTTTCCGGAGTGGGAGAAATTAGTTGTTGGAGTGGCATAAACACTATTATTGCCACCAGTTGTGGTGTACTGAAACAATGTAGGTCATGAAATGGAAGAACACTGAAATTTCTGGTTACATGGTGGTCCATTCATTTGACTGTAAAATGTAACCAGGTTTGAAGAACGTTTTGGTACCCTTTAGGTCATTTTCTTGCGTAAAATCCATCGGATATCTTTTTTGTTCTATTGCTCTGGACTGGTCCAGGATGCAAAACGATCAGTTTTGTTCATGTCAAGTTATGTAGAACATCTCAATCTTCAAGGAAACAAAAAGGAATGCATTATTTATAGTCTTTCTTGGCCGTAGTTTAAAAAGCTCCGACCGGAGTGGCAGCTGGAGAGCCGCGAATCCATCGAATCCAAGAAGCGCCGTTCGGGTCTGACCAGTCTGGGAATGGTGGTTTCCCTTCATTAGGCGAGCCGAGAATAGAGGTTTCTTTCACTTGGCGAGGAATTTTTCTTGTATGCACAGAGTTGCCCACTGGATGGAAAGAGACGAAAGAGGCTCGTTGTAGGCATCGCCAACCTTGGTAGGAACGACCTACGTGGATATAGTCGGATAATTCAAGGACCAGGTAGTGAGACTACTAGTTGATCTCGTGTAGTATCGGCCGACGTATGAACTGAGGCCCAATTGAGGTTTCTTGAAATTTAATTATTCTTGTTGGTGTAAACTTCAGTATCAAAGCAGAAATATAGCTACCTAGCTATAATGATGTAGGCACAACCAGCTTAATGTTGAGAAGTATGGGTAGCCATAGCAAAATTGTGATTCCTTATATTTTGCAGTGGTGCACATTTATATTCCTCTGTTGGTGCCCATGCATGCAGTGGCACAGCCTAGGACAGGGTTGTTTTATATACTGGGGGGGGGCAAATGGACCCTCAATGTTTGCTAGCCTTCTCAAATTGAAATTACAATTTTTAACATGGGACCCTATGGAGTGTGCCCCCAATCTATTTCACCCTGCCCATTGCCTTTCATGTACTTCCCCATCCCAAATAATTTTCATAAATGAACATCCATGACCTAGAAATAGTATTTTCATAAGTGTGTTCTTAATGTGTTGGATTTGGATGGAAGAACCTTTCAGCTTGTTTTGTTTTGTTTTGGAAATAAAGCTTTCATTTTTGTAAGACATTATATTTTCAGGAATAAGGGATTGGTCCCCTTCAGTGCACCCATACAGCAACTCACAAGCATTGTTGTGCTCTAACAAAATGTTTCAGGAAATTGTGAAGTGCACCCCACCTCATACCCCAATCAACTCCATTATTTGGCTTTTTGTCCCTGCAGCTTCCTGAACATTGCTATGCCATGACAAATCATAACATATGTCCACAAATATTTTGGGGATGTGATTGCTTTTGTGATTTGCAAGCTGTGTAGGGACTTCTCTAGTTGTCTAGTTCTGTCTAGCCTTGCATTCTTCCGAACACTACTGGGCCCAGCATTTTCACAAATCAAAAATAATGTACACATGAAGGCATCGCTGTTTATTAATTCACATGTTTCAGACAATTACATACCACCTGCACCATTTCATGGAACAAATACATTGGTATTAATGTTGTATGCAGATTGCAGAGTGATCCTTAAGCATCTGCTGCCATCTGTTGCACATGCTAGCAAGCTGGCACTTGTCTAGTCTTGCTTGCATCTAATTTTCTGTTCCACTTCTGCATTCTCTTGGAATGTTGCTGCAGCTCTCATGGTCACCTGAAATAACAAATGTGCATTATTCTCAATGATGTTGCCAAGTTGCTGTGGCAAGGACATAACATGGCTAGTCGAGATGAAGAGCACCAAAACTAGAAGGGTTTTTCATTATCAGCCCTTGATTACCATATGTTACAGGCCCTTGGAGCATGCTGCATCCTCTGCTTCATCACAATCCAATAATACTATTGGATTATGACAGCTGGTTGAGATTGCTGTTTAAGCAAGGCTCTTCATGATATATCATGTAATGTAAGGAGTATATTTTTGGGGGGAGTGTATAATTCTTTGGATGACAAAAGTTCCAAAAAAGGACCATATTTCCAACACTGCCCAGGCGTCATTTGGTTGGATCCATAGCCGAGCTTTAGCGGCTTCGGCTCGACACCCAATGTAATTTCCAGGGGCCCCGGTCATACTTTTGGGTTCTGAGCGCTATTTCGGGGGCGCCGGCCCAACCTTTTGGGGCCCACAGCGTGATTTTCCGGGACACCAGCGCTACTCTTTGGGGGCCCGGTCCAACAATTTGGAGCTACCGGTGTCTTTCTTAGTGGTCGCTGAGCGACTTTTGGAGGCCCTAATGTGATTTTCAGGGGCTTCGGTGCGAGTTTCGTGCCCCTGGCAACATTTTCAGGGGCCTCGCGACTTTTTGGGCCCTCAATGTGATCTTCATGGGCCCCGGTGCGAATGGGCAAGCTTCATGTTGGGACAGAACGTATTTTTCATGTTTCAAAAGTTATTTTTTTTAAGTTGTTAGATGATGGTGGCATTCATTTATTTTGCAAAAATCCCTAAATTACTTAAGTAATTCAAAGAAGTGCCTCATAGTTCCTCGCTTTGTGATTGGTCAAAATATCTGTGACTTCACATATGTAGAGTTCAGCGATGCTTGACTGCCGCCCATTGGCTTCACTCTGCCCATCGGCCTTCCGACGGCCGACAAGATGAGGACGTTGTCGAGCGGTTCTGTACGCCGAGACAGTCCGCTGATCTCTGCTAGTGAGCCCACTTGCTGCGATGAACATTTCTATGTATATGTACACTGGTAGACAGCGGTACAAGTATATTGAGAAGTGTGGGCACGCCTAAGGATGAGGGGGAGGTTGGAACCACAGTACTCTCCTCAGAAGTGTAAATATTGAGGTTTGTCACATCAAGGTTTAGCTTGAAAACGGTGATTTTATGTTCCGTTTTTGTGAGAACTCCCACAAAATAGAAGTATACTTCTATTTCTATCTAGTATCTCTATTATTCTCGCATCTATTACAAGATCATTCATCTCAAATGTACCAGCAGATCCAGGCCCTACTAAATCCAGCCCAGATGAAACCGACTCATCCTAGCGCTTTTCCAATTGATATTGACAGCTGGTACCCAGGATCGCCAGGAGTGATCCTGTGAAACCCCCGCATCACAATAACCGCATCAGACTGCCCCATGTGCGGTGGAACTGTTCCAGCTTTCTCGCCTTCGTTGCAATGCATTCGTCAACTTTATATTGGTTGAAAAGCCCCGATTTAAACTCTACAAACGTCATGTCTCCGATTCCATTCAGCTTCTTATTCAAAATATATTGCTTTGCAAGAAGTACGACATAGTTGACAAACTCAGGAGCATCGAAACATCCAAACAGTAAGTGCTCCGGGCAATATCTCAGTCGGTTTCTGCTCAATCTACCCAGCCTGGCTATCAACTGCCGCCAAAATGGCCCTACTGACCGACATCTCAGAAAAGGTGACCTATGCTATCTTGTTCGGGACAGAACTTACATTGCGGTGAATTGGCTATTTTGTTATCATACAAAAACTTTTGTGTAGGTATGTATCTGTTCAATATTCGGTACTACAGCGTCTGAAGCTTAGTCGACACACAGCACTTATAAGGCAGATTATAAATCTAGACCCATTGTCTTTCATTGAAAATGTGGCGTTCCTCAGCTCATTTGGTCTGGCAACGAGGCTTCACGGCCTTTGGGAGCTGGATCCTATAAAAGTGCTTGGTTGTGATCTTCTCGAGAGCAACTATATTACCGTCAGGCATTCTGAGACCAATCTCCACTTCCCGTATTTCTGGCGTAAAGTCGAATTGCCTACTCTGTCGCACTAGCCTTTTCCAGTTTTGCGGAATTGCGTGCAGCAGGCATTGATATTCAAACTGAGAGATTTGGACCCCCAGTAAATTGTGTTGCAACTCAGCATAGTCAATAAATGCGCCATTTCGCACCAGATCACCCACGTATATGACTCCTTTTAAATAAAGATTAGCAGAAAAGACCGGCGTATAGTCCCTTTTAATATGGCGGTTGTACCAAAGGCTCTGGCAGAGAACGGCTTGCGGCATGTTCAACGCCTGATCGTTAGTTTTCATATGAACGTATTTCCGGAAGAGGCATACGTAAAATTCTGGTATTCCTAGCTTGAGCAAATGATCAGTGTCGAGTTCGGTTCGTAGCATGTCATGGAGTCTGAAAGCTCCCAGTTTCGCTTGTAACAGTGCTCTCCATAACGCGCTAGTGTTATATATCATTTTTCGGAGCCATATTAGTCTAAGAATAGTAAAAAAAGACTCGAGGTGCAAAGCACCAAAACCACCTAAACTAACTGGCTGACAACACAGCTTTTTTTAACCGTAGGCAGCCTGTTTCTACACATGAAACCTGTAAGCTCCTTGTCAATGATACGGATGCTATCTGTCTGAACGAGTGTCGCTGCCGCCAAGTACGAGAACTGCGAAGCTAACAATGCTTTAGTGAGCGTAATTCTACCTTTTAAACTGAGTTTTCGCTCCTTCCACATATTTATGATATTCCGTATTCGTCGATTGCGTAGAACAAGGTTGTCCTCCAGACAATCCCGTGTTGTGGAGAAAACCAAGCCTAAATATTTAAAATCTTGCTTAGGTTCAATGTTGCATATTGCATCTAGACGCATCAAGTGGTGGGTGGGCCACCACTTTGGGCCTCAAAGTGGTGGGTCGCCACGAGGAGTTGAAAACAATCTCACTACATGGCATCCAGAACAACTAAAAACACTCTTGGTCCCTCTCGTGAGGGCCAACTCCTATCTTTGCCGAGATCGGAATGACACCCCTACGGAAGTTACTCATGTGCCTCGTGTGCTTGTGTTCCGAGGAAAGAACAAGAGTCTTGCGTCTCTATCCCCGTTTCAGAGGAGACAGATTTGGAAGCATTTTAAGATGTGCCAAACTGAAAAACGGTGCACTGGAGGTGGAATCTGCGGAAACAGAGCAGGCAGCTAGGGCGCTTAAGTCATCCGAGTTCGTGTACGGTGTGCGGAGGAGCGGCAAAAAAGAAAATGATACTGTTACAATTACAGTAAAACATAGAACACATCGCGGAGAGTCATAAACTGTTTCGATCTGAGGGATGTATCGGAGGACGAGATAGTTGATGGGCTGGCAAATTTCGGAGTCATTGCCGCAAGGAAATTGAAAGTGAAGCGAGGTGCAGATTTTACCCCAACCAACATTATTTTGACATTTAATAGGACAGACATACCTCAAGATATCAGAGTCGGCTACCTACGAGTAAAAGTGCGACAGTTTTTTTTCCAAGACCCATGCGATGCTTCAAATGTCAAAAATTTGGTCACACTACTCAATATGTCGAATCCGCCCAGCGTGCAGCAAGTGTGCTTCCGATGAGCATCCTGGTGAGAACTGCACTTCCGATAGCCCATTTTGTGCCAACTGCGGTGACGGACAGGATCCCCACACGTCGTATGATCGTACGTGTCCAAGCTACATTAAAGAAAAGGAGATCATATCACTTAAACATACCCAAAAAATTAACGTTTAGAGAAGCCATAGAGCTATATGAAGGTCGCACCCTATAATTTCATATGCATCAAAAGTTAAGAATATTACATCGCTCCAACAACACACAGACAGATCGGACATCTGAGCTGATCACCCAGCTGACAACCCTTCTCAGAGCATTTGGAGTGCCTCTTGCGTAGCCAGCGAGGCAGGGGAAACCACTCTCCAAAAGTACTGAAACTACCGTGGTCCACACAAGTGAAGGCACTGACGAACCATCCGAGGACTCATCCAGATCAACCTCTGCGAGTGGGGAATGGACCCTGGCCAACCAGTCAAGGAGGTCTGCTTGACCCCTACACCAAAGCCCAGCCCCTCACCATTTTCCACATCGCCGACCTTGAAATGTCCGCCTCCTACTTCCCGTCAGCCCTCCCTCCCCTTCCACGCCTCCCAACACCATCCCCAAATCCACCCTCTCCACCTCCTCCCTTCCTGAATCCTCTCCCCTCCCTGTGAGCCAGGCCTCAACCTTGCCCTCAACATCTACATCCGCACCTGCATCAACCTCCAGGAACTCCCATCGGCCAATCAAAATCCCAGACGTCAGCTTACAATACCAGGAAGCCGAAAGGCGTGCCCGCGAAGCAAAACGAGCGCGTCTCGCTGAAATGGAAAAGGCCCGGGCCAAGGGCCGGCAAAGTGCCGACAAGGCGCCTTCACCGAGGCCAGTCATCCCATCGCCGCGACGGCGAGTGGAGGGACCGGTGGGACTGTCCGAAATGGGCCCTCCCCGCCACCGCCGCGGCTAAGTGTTCCGCGGAAACGAGCGCTCCCTCCTTCTGGATCTCCACCGTGTGGTGGTTCACCGAGTTCCCGCCCGAGGACTCACTCACTAAGCCCTGGTCGGAGCTGCGTCCCTCAGTCCTAAAATGTTGATCTGCGATCATCTGTGATATTTTGTCATTTTACGTTTTAAGCACCTTTTAATCCCTCGCATGGGTGTCTTAAACACAATATTACAGTGGAATTGTATGGGGATACGATCCAGTGCCCAGGACCTACAGGTGGTGCTCAGACAGCACTGTCCGATTGTGGTGTGTCTACAGGAAACGAAGCTTACAGGAAACTATAATTACACAATCAATAATTACCAATTATTACGCAAGGACATGCCAACCGACACCGTAGCATATGGTGGTGTGTTGCTGGCGGTACACTGTAGCGTACCTGCGCAGCAGCTAGTTTTGCGTACAACCTTGCAGGCTGTCGCCGCACGTATCCACCTCAACCATAGGTCGGTGTCAGTGTGTTCACCGTATCTACCTCCTGGGACTGCATTTCCGGCCTCGGAAGTCATGCATCTGATATCCGAGCTCCCACAACCACTTTTTATTTGATTTTATCTGACGCCCAGTATGGTTTTAGGAAGTATCGCAGAACAGTGGATCACATTTTAGCTCTCGACACTACCGTACGTGTTAGCTTTAAGGAGAAACGACATGTTAGGGCCATCTTTTTCGACATAGAGAAAGCGTATGATACTACATGGCGGTATGGTGTCTTGAAGAAAGTGTTTAACTATGTGATTCGTGGTGCTATGGCTATCTTTATCAACAATTTGCTATGTGATCGGTTTTTCCAGGTTAGAATTGGTAACTGCCTTTCCCGACGTTTTCTACAAGAAAACGGCATACCACAGAGCAGCGTTCTGGGTGTCGCTTTGTTTGCTATTGTGATAAACGATATTGGAAACTGTCTACCGCATTCAATCGGTCGGTACCTCTTTGTTGATGACCTTGCAATTTGGTGCTGTGGCGCTAGTATTCATTATGTGGAGCGGCAGCTGCAACTGGCAGTGAGTCGGCTTGAGAGGTGGAGTTTTACCAATGGACATATGTTTTCAAATTCGAAGACTATAGGTATTTATTCTTTGTCGTCGTCGTCGACCATGCTCCGATTTTTCAGTGAAAATGTTTGGCACAGAGATCGCTACCGAACCCGTTTGGAAGTTTTTGGGAGTGCACTTTGACAATCGGCTGACATATCGGGAACACCTTATAATTCTTATTGATAGATGTTTTAAGGCATTGAACATCTTGAAGTGTATGGCAAAAACGTCTTATGGTGCAGACCGTAAGACATTACTGCTTTTACACAGATTACTCATCCGCTCCAAACTTGACTATGGCTGCTTCGTTTACGACTCAGCTTGTACGTCTGATAGGCGAACGTTGGATGTTGTGCACAACGCAGCCTTGCGAATTGCCACTGGTGGATTTCGAACGTCCCCCACGGCAAGCCTTCTCTTGAAGCTCATAAGCCACCCCTTGCCTTGCGGTGTCTCATGCTTGTAATGAGATACGCGTGCAAGCTCTCACAATTCCCAGACCATCCCACACATGATATGGTGTTTTCGTCACGCATTGTGAACTTATTCCGTGGATTATCTAATCAGCGTTGGGTACCTTTCTGTATCAGGCTCCATAATGCACTGTACCGGAGTGCATTATGTGCAGCTATCTCGAATTATTGTGTCATGCTATGCTCGTAGAGATAGCTTTAGACTGTCAGGAGTCCTGCCCTTCCCTGCCATTTTCACAATCATCGTGCTGAATCAGTTAGTGGTGAAGCTAATGTATGTACTACCATGTATACCGAAGTATGGGATGGGCGCCAAATGACCGTGTAGTCGGCGCGCCCTTAAGCCCAAATAATCAATCAATCAATCGAAGTATGGGAAGGGAGAAGTATGGGTGAAATGCAGCATGGCCAAATGGCATTGAACGGCTGTTCTAGACGCCAACACATCCTCATGGAATGATTATGGCATAACTGACAACAAGATAAGCTTACGATGTTGCCATGCATACAGCATGTTATTTGTGAAACTGGTATTGAAGAGTGGATCCTCTGGATCCTTGCAGTTGCAGTGGTTGGGTCCATTATTAAACCAGCCGTCTTAAGTTTTTGCCGAAACAGCGAACCAACCAACTCTCACCTTTATATTCAGTCATATGGAGATGGTTCGGCCAGCATTGTGTACAATGCTGTCATGGCTAAGTAATGGAGCACATTTGGTGAGCTTGACCTCTGCACTAGCTGCTGCTCACTAAGTTTATTAACTTGAGATGTATGAAGCGTCAAATGCAAAATGTGGTCAAGGCTGAATCACCGTCACGTGGAGCACAATTACCTCCTTGATGAGCTCTCTGTTATCCCACCAGGCTGGCTGCTGACGAACTGCTGAGAGAGGCACATCGTGGCGGAGTGCGAGCCCAAGTCGCTGGTGCTCTGGCTTGGCTGCCTGGCACAGTGCCCAACACCGACAAACGCTTTCTGGCCAACACTCTGCGTCACACATTGGCCGCCAACCGGATACACGTGCGACATGGTGTCCCAGGCACATCCTCTGACTGGTCAACTCGACATGGGCTCAGCACCGCAGGTCACACTCGCGACAGACATAAACATCGCACCAGAAGCAGGTCGCGGGACCCGACCAGGAGGTACGAGGGCCGAACCATCAAATGCGAGGACCAAACCAGTTGCTGTGAGGATCAGACCAACATCTGTGATGACCGAACCAGCAGGCGTGGGAACCAGACCAGTGGGTGTGGGAACCACACTGCGGCTGGAGTCTCCAAGATACAGCTTGTCGAGAAGCGAGAGCGTGCACTCAACAGAAATAAAACGGCGGAAGACCACACCGGGGCGTCGGTGTGTCGTGAGGGGTGCTGTGATAGCGGACGCATGGAGAACGTACTACAGGTCGAGGATGACTATTGGGGTGGGGAGAGGAGAGCGTGGGAGAGGTCCTGGAAGAAGAGGAGATGACACGGTGAATGTGGCACAATTGGAGCTTCTGTTGCTGTGCATTTTTAAAACACAATTTTACTCTGTGGCAAGAAAGTTCAGCTGGCTTCCTTCTGCTAAATGCACTTTAATTTTCGGTGCTCGTGAACAGTAGCTGATATTCATGGTTATGAATTGACCTGTTACCATGTAGTAGACTACCAACCCTTTGAATATCCACCCTTGTTTTTGTGACGCGTTTTTGTAATTCTGGAAAAAAAATGATTGTTTTTTTAAAGTCATTTCTAGACTTTCTAGAGAGTTATGTGGATGTGTGTGTCATTACAATAATAATATTGAAACACTTATTTTACTTCTTCGGTTCTCACCGTCATAGGAGATCCTCTGACCGACCCAGGAGGACGCCGCATATATAGGAGGCCTCCTGAAGCACAGGAGGCTCCCTGGCCGTCACAGGAAGTTCTCACTGGCACAGGAAATATTGTCGACACTGAGCGACTGAGGTTCGACACTGAGGTTCCTCCCTGGGCGACACAGGAGGCCCCCTCACCAGAATGGGGACGAGTGGTCTAGGGGTTAGATGCTCGTCTCACAATCGAGAGATTGTGGGTTCGAATCTCACCTGTCGCTACTCTTCGCCCGCGACCAATCGGCGTGAGAGATTGGCGACGCTATATGACTCAACGGTCGACGTGTCGTAAAACCAATAACCAACCAACCAACTTCACCGGAACAGATCCCTGACTGGCACAGGGGATTTTCTGACCGACACGAAAAGCCCAGATATCCCTTCAATATACCAAAAGAGATATGCTGGTGTGAAGTGTGAAAAATCGTACAAAGGTACATGAGTATGTATGACATTATGCGCACTCCTTCATGCTTCTTGATCGAAGTTGGATTGGATCTGTGCGGGATTTGTTGTCCTGTAGATTTGACGATTTCCTAACTTTGAATCCGTCTCAACAGGTATCTAGATTCGTAATACCTATGCTGCAAGATGAGTTACCAGGTTTTATGTTGACTACCACTGATGACCACCAATGACTGTGACGACCAATTATTACCATTAATTTTCATCCATATTTTGTTTATGGTTTTATTTATTCAGTTATTGTTATGCACAATGTTTACTACTTCCAATTAGTTATGACTACCAATTAATTTCGTGCACATGGAAGAAATAGGGATGTTTTTCTATTGGACATTCCTGGAAAAAACTATTATTGGTGTGATGATTACGGGTACACATGTCCCTCATTTTTTCACGAAATAAGTACATAGTCCGTGCTCCATGGACCATGGTCCGCCATTTCGCATCCGCTTCCCATTCAAGTAAGCTGCCAGGTCAGCTGGTGTAGGTGCCCGGCCGAGCCGACAGGGGACCACGGTCTCGCTCTCGACGCTGGCGAGCCGTCCTCTCGGATTCACGGGAGCAGAGGAGCTGCGACGTGGCAGCCGCAATTAAGACGTTCACCTCCGCCATAAACTCAGTCAGCCCAACGCCACCCGACGAGACAGGCACGTACAGATACTCCCGGCGGCACTGCACGACACGCCGAGGATTCCCTTCACCCACCAGCGGAGCGCCTGGTCGAAAGCTCGAAGAGTACGCGGCGCGTCCAGATTTTGCCAAGGGGTAAGAGCCGAATTGCACAGCGTTTCAGCGTCCCGACGAGCTTCAGCCATCACATGTAGCGGCGGCTGCGAGAGTCGAGTGTGGCCCACCTGTCGGCCCAGGTACCGGTAAGAGATGTCCACCTTAATGGCGAGCAGCGGCACCCCACACAGCATGAGATCCGTCGGGGCGACTGCTCGCACCGACAGCAGTCCTGATTTAGCTGGGTTCGACTGCAGCCCACACAGCGACAGCCGCGCTCGAGCACACCGAGCCCACGCCGAGTAAGCTCGGCAGTGGGGGAGATCCGTGCCAGGTCGTCCGCAAACGCCAGGCACCTGATTTCCGCGCACTCCAGTGCATGCAGCCTGGGCTCCATTCCAATATTGAAAAGCAGCCAACTGAGCGGATAGCCAAGCCGAACACCCCGCATGGTGTCGGCACGGGCCATCAGGCCTCCACCAGTGCGGAACCTGATAGACGAACACTCCAAAGGTGTGGATGGGTAATAGGGTGGAGCTTATTTTTGAACTTTTGAAATATGATCTTCTTACCCTCTCAATTTGTTCCTTTACATGAAATAAAAATGCAGGCTAAAAATGAGCACAATTGAACAATATGTAGCTCAATGATGGTAAAGTTTCTGATACTCCAAAGCTGCAGCCGCCCTTTTATTTTGCATGCTACTGACAATAGATTAATTATGTTGATAAATTTAGAACCCAATTTTAACTATTAAGTAAATTGACACTTTCTCTTATCATCATACACACAGCATGCAATCATGGTAAAATTAATTAAATAATTTCGTTTTATAATTTATTTATGTATTTATTTATTTATTTATTTTGTATTTACAAGATTCGGTACAAGACCGGGAACACAGATACAACTTTTAAGTTATAAAACTGTGCTCCATAAAATAAATAATTACAGTAGTAATATGTACATACACAATATCTGTTATAATAAAAGAGTAAAATGTTTGTTGAGCTAGACAATAAATGCTAAAATGAGATGTAGAGCTGACCAAGGAACACTTGTCACCATATCATAAAAAAGTAAACACTTTACATAGGTGTATCACCGAACACTACTTGAAAATAAAAACAGGTTATCACAAGCTTTGCAGAAAATCACCGACACAATGGGTGTGTACACATGTTATATTACCACAGATTATAGAAGCATAATCATTGTGGTTCATATACAACCAGACATCCGAATTCCATTGTATTGCTGATAATGCAAATT
Organism: Ashinkailepas kermadecensis; assembly: GCA_034440615.1. Classification (NCBI taxonomy): domain Eukaryota; kingdom Metazoa; phylum Arthropoda; class Thecostraca; family Neolepadidae; genus Ashinkailepas; species Ashinkailepas kermadecensis. Next base: position 25,751 of record JAOTOM010002458.1, read on the forward strand.
TTCCATGAATTTATATTCCAGACAGGTTCAGACTTCTTTACTGTTTGGACGTATTGGACCGACTATGCTGATAACTGGTGCAGTGTTCCAAGTGTGTATGGGAGCCAAATCTTCTCCCGAGGTTCCACTCTTCAAATGCTTCTAGGAATACTGGGGATTCATAGACACAGCCAATTATGAACCAGGGATTGCAGCTGATGACGTAGCAAGTTTAGTGGAAGACATAAAGCAAGGCACTATCGACTATGCCAACAAGCGTCTTGAACAGAGTCAGCCGATATATGATTATAAATAATTCTTGGAACTTGTGATTGTCTTTCTCGGTGCTGCTCCTGCCAGAGTAGTGCGATTCATGCCACCCGGAGCAATGCACCACGTCCGCTGGATGTCCAAAGTCTCAAGATCTGGATGTTCAAGGCTCAATTCAAACTGACTCCTGCAGAAAAGAGAGGATTACGTGATGTGTGTGCATTCGCAGTACGTGTCTACTTGAAAGCTTGGATCTCTGCACCTCAAGCATCAGGTGCTCCTTACAGTGACCTGCTGCTGCTGAAGTCACTGCTTGAACACTCATCAATCCATCCAGCCATCTCAAAGTCAACATCATGCAAGTTTTCCAATCACTTGTGGTACTTGTCACAGGAACTTGTTAGCTTGGCTTTCTTCGACAGTCGGGTCAGTTCGTCAACCAATAGACTGATGGTGAGTGCCATGAAGAAGACCAAGATCAGGATCATTCCAAGCGAATCATGTTGCTCTTGATTCATTCAAGGACAAACACTTGGAATATTTCGTCACAGCAAGGTCAATGAAACTTCTGCGAATGATGGAACTTCCAGATGGATTTCTTGCGGTTGATACGGACTTGTGGGATGACCGAGACGACTAAAAGCAGGCTGCAGAAACAGACAACTCTCTAAAAGTTGTCAATGACCACGCTGAACGTGGAGTGGCACTCATTCAGGAGTACAGTGGGTTGATAACCTGTGATGAAACGCAGCTGCAATTCCTGCTGCAAGTTGTTGAGGACCATCGCAGAATGTACCCTGATAGCAGAAAACAGACACTGTCCGGGATGCCATGAAAATAATAAATTTGGGGTTTGCTGGACATTGTCAGACTGATACTATGAACTATGTCAGAAACTGAAGAAAGAATTCACTATTAACGTGTTCAAAAATAGATACTTTGTTCATGTGTACTATTTCAAATATATTAAGATATAGTCTGATATTCTCGTAATTCGTCGAATTAATTTTTTTACTTTTCATAAACTTTGAGCCTCTTGAGCTACCCCCCACCATAAGAATTTAGTGCTCAAACTTTGTATACAGTGTTTCTATATTATAAGGAACAAATTAAGGGGGGACTTTCAAAAATACACATTTAGTTTTTTTTAATTGTTTAAGCTCCACTTTAATGGGGAACTGATCCGACCGCATTGACTAGGTCGACAAACGCCACAGGACACCTTTCATTAGAGCGTCAGATCCCATTGACAGCACGCTGGATAACAAAGTTGTACCCCAGCACAGCATCAAAGGATCTGAAACCATTCTGACCGGGTTACAGCGCATCTCCCGCATTTGCACATGAACTCAGCCGGTCCGCGTACACCCCAGCGTACAGCTTAGTCACCGTCAAGCCTAGTGCTATCGGGCTTCAGCAGGCAGTCACAATGGAGTCGCCACCATTATGGATCATGACAGTCTCAGACTCCTTCCACGACGGCAGCACACGCTGCGCTCCCCATTGTTTTAGCATCATCGGGAGACTCGGAAGCTGGTTGTTTCCGATGGTGGTCCTGCAGTTGCTAATGACCCTCCCCTCTCCCGGTCCCCGGTCAGAATCCCTTAGAACAGCTCCTGGCCTGCGTGACTTGAAATTGTGCATGCTTAAAATATTTTTACTCAAAGACCTCAAAGCAGTGATCAAAATCAAAAAGGTTTCGGATTGGGGAGGGAGAACATCAACCTCAAGGTAGGGATCAGCAAAGAATAATCCCCCACTTTTTCATATATATCCCACTGCCAAAATAAGTTCATCGCTATGTACGATGTGATGCTTGATTTGCTGTTAATGAAGACTGCAGTGCAAATGTGCTATCCATTGCATGTGAAAAAGTTCAAGTGTGAAGCTCACTTTACATTACTGGCTTACTGGCCTGTCTTTACTGGCTACGTTTCTTCTTCTGACGTGTTCGTAAGGCCAAGCTCCAAATACCCGTGACGAGGCGAGATGTATATCGAGTGCAGAGAGAGAGAGAGAGAAAGGTATAGAGATAGAGAGAAAGACAGACAGACAGAGACAGAGAGAGGGAGAGAGACAGAGAGAGAGAGAGAGCGACGGACGGGCTCGGAGGAGAAGACTTGGAGGAGAGACTCTGAGAGACTCGGACAGAGAGTACAAGGGGAGAGTGATTTTTAGAGGCTTGTCGGACCCTAAAGGTCATTTGTGCCGCCTTTACAACGAGTGTGTTTTGCAAGCAAAGTTATGGCAAGTGAACATTTACGTTATGGAAGTTTTACGTTATAGTGACTGTGACGTTTTAGGTCCTGACGGCGGTGGCTGGGTGGGGGACATCTCCCGGATAACGAAATGGTTTTAGTTTTGCTTTACTCCTCCGCAGGATAATTTGTAGCTGGGGTGGGTGTGCGAGGGTGATTTTGAGAGTGACGAGACAGTTGATTTTGCCAAGGTGCCGGCATTAGACTATTCTTGTCGAAAAGCACCTAGGGGTCTTTATCGTATGGATAAGGAGGTAATTGTCCACACCGCCTATCACGCTAGCCACTGCGTGTTAGCTGTTAGTATAGGGTTAGTTTAAGCATGCGATGCAGTGTTGTCAGTGGGGTTAGTACGGTGTTTGGAAAGTCGGCTCATCTACGTCCGACAGCACCGCTCGATAACCATTTATTTTAATTGGAAAGCAAGTCGGCTCGTGTACGCCCGACGCCATTCCATGATGGATATGTACGTGCTTCCTACGAGTGTATCGCGGTCATGCATTGTGTGTTGAAGCAGGGGCCCACTCCCTGCCGTTCACCCCACTTCCTGCCGTGAAACTGTTGGGGCGCTGCCCCCCACACACATTTGGGCATTTGGGGAGGCTCCTACCCGGAATTACACAAGAAAATAAGGTGAGCAAGTAGGCCGACGGGACATCAGATCATGCGGGCAATGAGGCCCCCAGGAAATCAGATTAGGTCCCTATAAGAAACGTAAGACGGAGATGGGGAGGAGGCCTCCAGGACGAAAAGGATGCCACCGAGACGGGCAAGGAGCCAACCAGGTTAGACAAGAAGGCCTCCGATGTGTGGCAGGAGATTATTAATTTGGGAAAGGAGGCCCCAAGATGAGGGAGGAGGACCCCTTATAATATAAAATGACATAGAATAGGAGAGATTTCCCCGGACGCCGGAGGAGGCCCCAATATGGTTAAGTTCTCCGCAGGAATGAGAGAAGGCCACTGAAATAGGAAATGAGGCCCATATTTTGGAAGAGGAGGACCCTAGAAGAGAAGAGTTGGGACCAGGACACAACATCATCCTGCCAGGAGGATAATGAGGCTCGAAACACAGAGGAGGTGGGCTTCCAAGATGTGAGAGGAGGCCCCTAGTTTGAAAAAGGAGTCCCTTAGGAGAGGATAGGAGGCCCGGAACCAAATATAGTGCCAGCAATTGGCGAGGATGCCCCACGATTGAAAAGGAGGCCCCCAATACGGGCAGGGAGGTCTCAGAAAATGAGAGGAGCCCTTAAGACAGAAAATAAAACCAGTGGATATGAGATGAGGGTTCGGAGACGCAAGAGGAGGCCCCAAGACGGGTGAGGCCCCACCAAGATGGAAAAGGATGATCCCGAGACGTGGCAGAAGGCATCTAATTCAGAAGAGGAAGCCACGAAATTGGAAATGAGGCCCCATGATGCACAGGCGTAAGAACGAGCGGGGGTGGGGTGGGGGCAGGAGGCCATGGTCCACCCACTTTTCAGGTTGTGGGGGGGGGGGGGGGTAACAATGGTAGACCATTGTTGTCCCCCAGAGTGGGGAGACAATGGCAGAGTGGGGGGGCACCCTCCCACTTTTGAGACATCTAAATTTCCTAAAATGCAGCATGCACACTGATATGTGGATGTGAAAAACTCTGCAATCCATAACTAAGTAAAAGCTGTACATATCACATCGTAGCACTTCATTGCATAAGTCATGCACACTTGGACATGACCCTACAACAAAGCAACTAATTCAGTAGTTCATGTAATATAACAGATATATGGATATTCACACCTTATATATTGTTGTGAAAAGACTATAAAGCAGATAATGTGTTAGATAGTACCAAAATACATTCATACTAGAGTTTCACTGTGGTTCTTTGACTGTTAACATATTTAACATCGATTTCATTAAAATTGCCTAGAGTAGAAAATTGTAAAGGCTGAGGGCAGTAACCCAACACAATCAAGGTAAGACATACAATTTGCCAGTACAATTTTCTTGCCTTGATATTACAGAGCTATGTAGTATATACGGTCTTGGTCCTAGCTGCCATACACTTCAACATTTACATGTATCTTGATTATTGAGGCATATAAATTACTACCACGATACATCCATTGCTTGATTGTAGTATAGAAAAGAACGTAAAAATTTCCACATTTCAATGGATGTTCACAGTTTGGCACAGCACACGGATATCCAACCTTTTGATTCAGATGCCTGGGTATTATCGGTGCTGGCATCCAATATAGCAAAATACTTATTTCCATCATGTATTATAGTAGCATAGATACAATAATGAAGTCCACACACTATTATATCAACTTCAAGTGCGAGAACGTCTCTCAGAATCTTAGAATACCCAGAGAGGATTATGCGCTCGTGATGCGACCTGGCAAGGTCACATGAGGAGTGATATGAAGAGTGATGATGTGACGAGTAACAAGTGATGCTTGTCATGTGACCTGAGAAGGCACATGACGAGCATGGCAACTGACCCGATTGGATCTTCAGCTGGGTAACTGCGTAGTGGCATTGACAGCACGTTAAACATTGAATTCAAATTATGTCGTTCGACAGAAATGGTTCGGTAAGATGGTGGGGTCAGGGTATATGTAACAATATTTGCTTAGTATAGACTCTGATCCCATAATCTATTTAATGAAGGCATTTTGATGAAGAGCATTAAAACACCGAATTACAACGGAGACTGCTATCAATGCTTTTCATCGTCCAGTGATGTGTTCGTCCAGGCTGAGATTTAAGAGCCCCGAAGATAATGGGATGAATTTAGGCCAATTCCAGGGTGTACATTTCTGAACACTACTTGTGGTGCAAGCAGTTAAATGGGCATAGGAAAGTCGATTTTGTGCGATGTACTCCATAGACGTCATTGTTAAACTATACAATCATTGGGACATGCGCAATGGCGTACCGAAAGGGGGGTTGGGCATTGGAGCAGTCCCCCTCCCCATGAGAGGTTGTGGGCCCCCAGTCACTAGCGGATCCAGGGAGGGGCCATTCCGACCATGGCCCCCCGAAGCGCTTAAGGTGGGGGGCATAGTGTCTTTTGGCCCCCCCGAAACCAACAGAAGTAAACTAAATTAAAATGCAGTAACCTTTGCCGAGGTTAAAAATGGCGTCTCAATGAGAGAATCTCCAATTTTAAAGGTTTTTTTATCATTGTTTGGAAGCCAATATCGTAGCATAGTAGATTCCGACACACATCGAGGGTTCCATGCTGCTCAAGTTCTGCTTACAGCAAAAGTTGACAAAATCGGATCCACTAGTGTGTATACGTGCACGAACGTTGACGTGGTACAAGACGTTGAACGTGAACGTGGACGTTTTGGTAAAAAAGAACAAAAATCTGGTAACTTAGAAACGGTGCAGGTAGGCTGTGGCCCCTACACAGGAAATTATGTTCTCATTAATTATTATTTTTTTAATGGGCCCCTTTGCCAAATAGTGGTCGAAATCCGGTGCTTTTAACCAAAAATAGTGGGAGAATGGGCACCCTCCAAATCCTTTCGACCCGTCCCCTGATGCAATTCCTAGGTACGTCACTGGGAGTGGCGGAGCTGACGCCCAAAACCGAAAGTTGTTCCCCGCCCCAAAACCGGTGGGCTAGATCCGCTAGTGCCTCCAATATCGCGCCGGGGTTCGGAATAAACGCCAGGCTCCCTAAAAATCCTGCTGGTGTCCCCAACAATCACACCGGGTAACATAAAAATCTATTTTGGGGCTCCAAAAGTCGCGCAGGGGTCCCTGAAAATGACGATGGACTCCCAAAATCCCACCAAGGCTCCTGAAAATCACATTGGGGCCTCAAAAATCGTTCCGGGACCTTAAAAATGAAGCTGAGGGCTCCAAAATGTTGGACCGGGCTCCTGAAAGCACCGCTGGGCCTCCAAAAGGTCGCGCCGGGACCCCGATAAATCGCGCCAGGGCCCAGAAAATCACGCTAAGGCCGTAAGAGGTCGGGCCGGGCTCTTGGAAATCACACTGGAGGCCAAAAAGACCGGAAGTCACGGAAAGACCGGAAGTCCGGAAGCCGTGGTCCTTGAAAATCACGATGGGTGCCGCAGAAAGACGGGCTGGGCTCCTGAAAATCACGCTAGGGGCTCCAAAAGTTCGCACCTGAGCCCAGAAAATCAAGCTGGGGGCCGAAAAAAGTCGTGCCGGGGCTCTTGAAAATCACAATGGGGATACACTGTAAATCACGCTTAGCCTGAAGGTACCGAAAAGTCGCGTCCGGGCCCATGCAATTCACGCTAGGGGCTCGACGGGTCGCACCGGGGCCCCAAAAGTATCATAGGGAACACCCAATAAATGAAGCCAGGGCGACGAAAAAAAAGTCTGGACATGGTAAATCACTCTGGGGATCCAGCAATTGTTCCAAAATAAACCACAACGTGTTGGACCCCCAAATACGTGTCGAGGCCACTAAAACTCGCGATAGGCATCCAACAGATGAAGACAGGGTCCAAAAATCGAACTTAGACCCAAAAACGTCGCGCCGCTGTCATTGGAAATCACCAGGGGCCCAAAAAGTCGCACCGGAGCCCCGTAAGTCGCAGCTGGCTTCCCAAAAGTCAACTCCCAACCGGAATGTTCTCTGCAGCCACAAAAATTGCGTCCAAGACCCCCCCCAAAAAAAAAAACACGCGTCGGGCCCCGGAAGAAGAAACACGTTGGAGCATCGAAAAAATGCACTGGGAGCCCGAAGAATCGTACAGAGGCTCAAAAATATTTCCCAGGAGGCTTACAAAAAATAAAAGTCGACCAAAAAAGTCACAAAAGGACTCCTTCGAGTCGACCCGAGCAAATGAAAATTCAGAACAGGTCCTGAAAGAAAGTTCTCCTAAATGCCTTTTTACTCTAAAGGCTGCCTTCGGCTGGGAAAAAAAACTTCGTTGAGCAGCCGCAGTGGCATACCTACGAAAGAGGCAAATACTCCATCTACCCTGAAGAGGTGGGCTTCCAAGAACTCAAGAATCGCGTCGTGGTCCCAAAACTTATTATAGGGCCCCATAGATTCGCGTCGGGGCCCCCGGAATTAGAGGTTATAAATAAATACGACCGGCACCAAAAAAACTTGCACCGGGCCCAAACATTTGCGCCGGGAATGCCAAAATCGCGTCCAGGCCCAGATAAGTACAACGCGGCCCGCGAACTAGCGCAAGCCCCCGCATATCGCGCTTGGGACCCAAAATTCCTGTCGGTATTCCCATAAATTATAGTTGGGGCATGACAAATTCCCCTCGGGTCTCCCAAAAATTGGCGTCGATGGCCACAAATAAGCACAGCGTGGCCCAAAAATCACATAGAAACCCGACAAGTATCAAGCTGGAGCCCTCCAAAATAAAGAGGTTCCGACAAATATATTTCCGAACCAGGAAAATCGCTCCTTAGCCCAAACATGCCATATGATGCCTTAACAAATCGCATACGACGCCGAAAACGTACCGGAGTTCCAAAAATCGCGACGGGACACCAAAAAATGTAGCAGGTGGCGAGAAGAATCTTCCCGTGGCTCGGACTTTACATAATTCAGCAGAAGTCGCCAAAAATTGCATCGACCCCATAAAACTGGCGTCGGACCCCCCCCCGAAACCACGCGCCTGAGCCCAAGAAGTCGGGACGGGACCACGAGAAGTTATACCGGAGCCCCGGAACACAGCGGGACCCTAAAAGCACAACCGGAGGACGGAAATGCACCGGGCCCTCCAAAGGGTACCGAGTCTTTCAAAGAGTGGCAGGGCCTTAAAACATGCGTTGCAACTCTAAATAAACACACCGGGAAGCTAAAAACAAAACGCAACGGGACCCTCAAAGCACACCGGGGCCTTGAGACCGCATGGGGGCCTAAACAAACAGGTTGGGGCCCTCAAAAGTCGACATGGTCCTAGAAAAGGAGCAAAAAGACCGGGCACTAAATCAACACTTCGGGGTTTGGGAAAACGCGTCGATACCTAAAAAAAGATATCGTCGGTGCGCAAAAACGCAACAAAGCTATAAAATAGAGTCGGGGTCGGAAAAATGTGCCGGGCCCCTAACAGAAATTGTCTGGAGCCATAAAGCACATCCGTAGGCAAAGAAGAACGGAAAGGTCCAAGAAGGAACTTCTAACCTCAGTTCCGTTGCCAGCCTGGGAGCGTATTTAACCAAAGCGATGAGGTTCAATAAAGCTCAGCGGTTATCCGGATTTCTTAGCCACCAGAAAACGTGGGAAGAAGAGAATTGATCATTGAATTGAATTGAGGGTGGGTTCTTATGGCTCTTAAGTCCGAACACGTTTATGGCTTTATGAGGTGCCGTGTGCTGTCACACGTCAGCTATTTCGTGCTGAATTGTTGGTCCCCAAAATAAGCGCTTACATTCCGTTTCAGCCGGGTGCCACATGATGTAGTTGTATAATTTCGCTTCAAGTGGCGGATATTCTAAGGTGCACAATGTGTACTACAGAGATGCTTGAGGTGACTGATTATCTATGTGTTGGAGTTAGACCCAAAGGACAAACACCATACAATGCATTTCTCTGTATTACATTTTTTTTGCTCCAGTCTATCAGCCTGCCAATCTCGGTCTGCCACAAACCGGATCAAGGCATTTTCAACAAACGATCACCCGTCTTTGCCGTTTCTCATCCTTTCCAGCATCAGTCATGAGACTTCTTTTGCCATGGGGCAGCAAGTAAGTAAGTAAGTTACGTTCTTGCTTATTTTTTCTCCTCACCCACATCGGTGAACATTTACAAGGGGGACATCTTAGTGACGTAAAATACTAATTCATGGAAACCAGGGCACATCACATATCCATTAGGGAGGCTGCGATGCGCTTGCACTCCCCACACGCATATAGCGGAAGTTGAATTAATTTTATTCGAACAGTAATAGGTACTTATGGTTTCCATTGCACCAGGAAGGCAAACCTATTATTGAATCCACCAATCGTGAAGAGTTCCATGTTCAGCGAGAAGTGTGAATTTGAAAGTACTTATGCTGCGATGATAGTTATTTTTCAGTACCACATGTTGCTGTTGCTATAGGCGCGCCAGTCGGCCTGCCTCGTCTCTCTTAGGGGCCCTTTAAGCCTGCCCCTTGAAAATTGTGTGTCCACTATTCAAATTATCTGGTTCTCTATCCAAAAGTGCTCAACCATGGTGCTTTGCGAAATTGCTTGGTACGCTCCTGCTGTTGACCCTGGCCCACCCACTTTTTTAAGACGTTCCTACGCCTATGCCATGATGAACGAGGAAGCCCCAAAGATAGGATAGGAAGTCTATCGGATAAGAAAGATGGTTCCCGGGCGGAGCAGAAGGCCTCATAAGATTGGTAAGGAGGTCTCCTGGTCACTAAGATAGGACAGAATGCTTGTAATTTGGAAGATGATGCACCTGGAAGCACTGGCGGATCTAGCCCACCGGTTTGGGGGGGGGGAAACTTTCGGTTTTCGGCGTCAGCCCCCCTCCCCCAGTGGCGTACCTAGGAATTGCATCAGGGGAGGGGTCGAACGGATTTGTAGGGTGCCCATTCTCCCACTATTTTTGGTTAAAAGCACCGGATTTCGACCACTATTTGGCAATGGGGCACATTTTTAAAAATAATACTTAATGACAACATAATTTTCTGTAAAGAAATTATATAGCTATAGCTTACCTGCACCGTTTCTAAGTTACCTGATTTGTGTTCTTGTTTACCAAAACGTTCACGTTCACGTTCACGTTCAACGTCTTATACCACGTCAACGTTCGTGCACGTGTACATACTGGTGGATCAGATTTTGTCAACTCTTTCTGTAAGCAGAACTTGAGCAGCATGGAACCCTCAATGTGTGTCAGAATCTACTATGCTACCATAAAGTCATAAAGTCATAAAGTATTAAGGCTTAATAAGAGCCACAGGGGCCCATCTGGGTTAAGCCTATCTAGAAAAGGTACTATAATGTACATACTCCCACCCCAATCAATCCCTTATCCCAAGTTCCTAGGAAGCTATATATCCCAGCCCATCTAACACCACTCACTTGCTACCGCCTAACACCCTCAATAATCACAAGCTCCTCCCATCACACCCATCGTGCCACCATAGACAACCTCATCAGCATCACATCCCGAAGGAAGGTGCCGAATCCACTGCTAGGCACATCCCACAGAAATTCATAAAGCGTTCAGACTTAATAAGAGACTCACTTGCTATTGCATAATACACTCAACAATTACAAACTCCTCCCATCATACCCATTGTGCTACCATAGACAATCTCATCAGGATCACATCCCGAAGGAAGGTGCTGAATCCACTGCTAGGTACACCCTATATAAAGTTATAAAGCATTTAGACTTAATAAGAGACTCACTTGCTATTTCATAACACAGTCAACAATTACAAACTCCTCCCAACTCCCACTCCTCCCTGTCGATCAACCTTCCCTGGAATACAGAAAAACAATCCCCCTATTCTTATAATGATTGTCTATGCCGTTTTTAAAGATGTTCAGTGTGTTGCTACTGACAATGGTTCCTGGCAGCTGGTTCCAGTGTTCTACTACCCTGTTGGTGAAGAAAGACTGTCTTAACCTTGTCCTGCTGTGATTAACTTTAATTTTGAATTGATGACCTCTAATTGCATCATTTCTGTTAAATTCAAACATTTCCCTGATATATCCCTGTTCCTGACCATGAACAAATTTAAAAACCTCGATGAGATCTCCTCTCAGCCTTCTATATCTAAGTGAAAACATGTTCAATTTCTTCAGTCTTTCCTCATATTCCAGGTTGCCTATACCATTAACCATTTTTGTTGCCCTCTTTTGTACTCTCTCTAAAAGCCAACAATCTTTCTCATAACTAGGGGACCAAGCTTGGACACAGTATTCCAAATGTGGCCTGACATATGCACAGTAAAGCTTCCTGATGACCTCCTCACTTTTGTATGACACATTCCTCTGTATTGCCCCAAGCATTCTTAGTGCCTTCTTCCTGGCTTCTTTGGTCTGTTCTGATGCCCCCAATTTTGTGTTCAAAATAACACCTAAGTCCTTCTCCTGCTGAGTCACAGATAGTACTTGGCCACCCATCAAGTATGGAGCCTTCATATGCTGCCTACCTACATGCATGACTTTGCACTTATCAAAATTAAACTTCATTTGCCATTTTTCGGACCACTTCACTAGCTCGTCTAAGTCTTTCTGCAGCAAAACCTGCTCATTTTGCCCTGTTATTGCCCTAAAGATCTTCAAATCATCCGCAAATTTCAAAACCTTACTGCTTAGGCCACATTCAATGCTATTCACATATATAATGAACAATAGTGGCCCCAGTACCGACCCCTGGGGGACTCCACTAAGAACATTTTGCCATGATGACTTTGTACCATTTAGCATCACTCTCTGCTGTCTATCTGAAAGCCACAACTCTATCCATTTTAGGATGCTACCTGCAATACCATGGACCTGAAGCTGCATCATTAACCGTTTATGGGGTACCTTGTCAAAGGCCTTACTAAAGTCAAGATATGCTACATCAACCTGATTTCCCTGATCAAATTGTTCTGTAGCAAAATTCAAAAAGTCCAAGAGATTTGTGAGGCACGATCGCCCTTTTCTAAACCCATGTTGAGTATCTTGAATCAATTTGCTTCCTTCCAGAAAACTAACTATTCTATCCTTGATAATTGATTCGAGTACCTTGCAGACTAGGGATGTGAGGCTTACTGGCCTATAGTTTTCAACTTTCCCTCTTTCTCCTTTCTTGAAAATAGGAACTACATTTGCCCTTTTCCAATCTGTTGGAATTTCATTTTGCGAAACTGATCTGCAAAATATTATGCTAAGTGGAATTGCCACTTCCTTTTCAGCTTCCCGCAATACCCTAGCATAAATTTCATCGGGTCCTGCTGCCTTGTTTGTCTTTATTTTTCTGATATAATTGAAAACAATATCCCTATCAATGAAATCAACATCGTGTATCTGATCACCTGTCACTGAACTGTGGTTCACGGTTGGCAGATTAGTCACATCCTCCACTGTAAACACTGATTTAAACTGCTTGCTCAGCTCCTCAACCATCTCACTATCCTCACTCAATATAGTCCCATTTACACCCAGTGGACCAATTGTGCTTGAAACTTTACTTAGCTTGTAGAAACTAAAGAACTTTTTACTGTCCCCATTACAGTTCCTAGCCAAATCCAATTCTTTTGCTCGCTTTGCTGCTCTGATTTTCTGCTTCACAGCGTCTCTAGATTTTTGATACGACCTTAGATTTACGATATTTGAAGCCTCCTTAAATACTATAAATGCACCTTTCTTAGCCTTAATTGCTTTCATCACATCTGGTGTAAGCCATGCTGTCTTTCCTACCCTTCTTTTGCGCCTTTGCTTTTGGGGGACATGTCTAATCTGAATTTCCCTCAAGTAGGATTTGAACTTTTCCCACATTTCACAGGCATTTAAATCAAAGAATTCTTCTTCCCATTTTATGGCACTTAAAGCCTCTCTCATGCAGGCAAAGTCTGCCCTGTTAAAATTTGGAATCTTTGCCAAATTATCCTTGATTGTCCCTGATACCTGTGCCTTGAATCTCACTATGTTATGGTCACTTCTTCCCAGAGTTTCTCCTACAGTCAAGTCTTGAACTAAATCACTTAAATCTGAGAAGACAAGGTCCAAGAATGAGCCCTGCCTGGTTGGTTCCATTACAAACTGGTGTAAGAACAAGTCCTCTTCAAGGCATTTCCTAAACAGTTTACATGATGGGGAGCCAACACCAACATTTTCATATCCTTTTAGATTAAAGTCACCAAGAATAAGGCATTTCCTCTGAAAGTTTCTACTGATTTCCTCACAAATCACCTTATCAAGCTCCAGTTGCTGAGAATGTGGCAAGGTTCCTGATCGATACAAAGCTCCTATCCTCAGTTTATTGTTGTTGCCTTTTCCCACAGCAACATCAAGCCAAATGGACTCCACAGACACATTTTTCACCCCATCTACTACTTTTTGAGAACTGTATAAGCTATTCACATAGAGCATTACACCACCCCCTTTCACTGCTGGACCCCTATTGCATGAAAACATATTGTATCCCTGGATCTCATAGTCCTGCAAGTTATCCCCAAAATATCCCTCACTGACCCATGCCTCAGTAATGCAAACAAAATCCGGTTTCTCCTCAGCAACTTAACACTTGAACTCATCAAATTTTGATCGAATGCTCTGAGCATTAAGCATCATACACTTAACAAAAGTTCCAAGACCATCTTTGGCTTTTTTATGTTGAGTAGCTCTATCATCTCTGGATGAGCCACCACTCTGCCCCCTTGATCTACTGCTACCCCTATTTGCTGACTGTGAGGTTCTATTGCCTATGCTGTCACTATTCACATATCCCTGAGATGGCAATGCCAATTCTTCCCTCCCCACCCCATTATCTAGTTTCCCTGAAGGACATGTTCGTATACTTTGCCTAACACTTGCACCCCCTTCTCAGAGAAGTGCAAGCCATCCCTCTGATAGAGGTCAGATGAGCCATAAAACCTGCACCACTTGTCAACAAAAGTCAAACCTAACTCATTGCAAAGCCTACCTACTCTGGCATTGGCTGCCAGTGCCCTAGAGCTCCACTCAGGGGAGACTCCAGCCCTAGGCAGAATAGCTGTCACAATAACTCTGCTATTGCTTTGCTTCAGGGTGGCCAGAAGGGCCCTGTAGTCCTGCATCAGCTCCTCACTCCTAGCAGGACCTATGTTGTTCACTCCTACCTGCACTATAACTGTACTGAACTGGTTTTCGCTGGTGGCCTTTGCGACCACTTGGACCAGGTCTCTAACTTTGGCACCAGGCCTGGTGATGCACCTCCATCCATATTGGCCTCCAAACAATTATTAAAAATACCTTTAAAATTGGAGATTCTTTCATTCAGACGCTATTTTTTAACCTCGGCAAAGGTTACTGTATTTTAATTTAGTTTACTTCTGTTGGTTTCGGGGGGGGGGGCAAAAGACACTATGGCCCCAACTTTTAAGCGCTTCGGGGGGGCCATGGCCGGAATGGCCTCTCCCTGGATCCGCTAGTGCCTGGAAGAGAAGAGGAGTCCACCAAGAGATGGGCAAATATTAAATACAAGCATAACACAGGAGGCCCCCAAGAAGTGAGAGCAAGCCCCTAAATTGGAAAAGGAGGCATCTAGAAGATAAAATGCCTTTCATGGCTCCAGAGGAGTACCGAATGTCGGGTTAGGGGGCCCCCAGGACCGAATAAGGTTTCAAAGACCGGCAAGGAGGCCAAGGAAATAAGGAAGGACCCGTTAGATGTTAATGGTAGCCTGTACGATAGGTGCACCTATAGGCGTAACTCCACGAGGTTCCAAAAATTGAAGCCTCTCCCCTCCCCCTCCTAAGATGGTCAGGACGTCGCCAGGACAAAGGAGGTCCCCGATGCGTGGTAGGAATCTCCTAACTTGACAGAGGAAGCCACAGGTCATGGCAAAGGGGTCCTAGGTTGTAATAGGGGCCCTCCAAGACGGAAGAGGGGGATCATGGAATGTCGAGGATGGTATGAAGCACGAGGAGACATCCAAGACCGGCAATGAGGCCCCTGGAAATGAGACGAGGCCCCCTAAGACGCGAGAGGAGGCCCCTAATTTGCAAGAGTAAGTCCCTAAGAAATGACGGGAGGCCCACCGTACGCAAGAGGGTTCTCTAAAATGTGTAAATAGACAGTCGGGATAGAGTAGGCCCATAACACTTGAGAGTATAGGTACCTACTTTTCAAGAATAGATCCCTAGGAGACGAGGAAATTCCCCAGATCGCACGAAAAATCCCTCCAAGACGGGCAATGAGGCACTCAGAATAAAATGGAGGCCAGACAGACAGCCAATGAGAACCCCAGGAAGTCAGCTCAGGTCCATAAGGAACAGTGCATGTAGATGGGGAGGAGGCCCCAGGATATTGGAGAAGGCTTCCGAGAGGAAAGCCGAGACGGAGAAGGATCCACCCAGGTTAGAGGAGGCCCCCGATGCGTGACAGGAGATTCCTAATTTCGAAAAAGATTCTCGGAACTTGGAATGGAGACCCTCTCCCCCCCCCCCAAAGATGGAAGTGTGGGCCCTAAGACAAGAGAGGAGGGCATGGGATACCAGGAGTGATTTTCCCTGCACGCAAGAGGAGGCCCGAAGACGAGTAAGAAGGCCTCTGCAGGAAGGAGAGAAGGCCACTGAGATAGGAAATGAGGCCCCTAATTTGAAAGAGGAGGGCCCTAGGAGAGGAGAAGTTCACCAGAACGCAAGATCACACTTCTAAGACAGGAAAAGATTGGCTCCAAATACAGATGAGGAGACCCTCAAGACTTTTGGGGTTATTTGGGTTTAGGGGCGCATCGACTACGTTGGTCATATAGCCAAAACTCAAGACGTTGGAGGAGGCATCTAATTCGCAAAACGCGTTCTCTAGAAGAGGTTAGAAGGATTCAGAGCTGAGGAGATAGTCACCAAGGATGAGCAAGGAGGCCCCCAGGTTAGAAAAGGAGGAAGGTTGTGGGAAAGGGATGAGGATACAGAGACCCAAGGGGAGGTCCCCAAGATGAGTAAGGCTCCCCCAGGATAAAAGGGGCCTCCGAGGCGTCACAGGAGGTCCATAATTCGGAAGATAAGGCCATAAGATTGGAAAGGAAAGGTGGCCTATTATGGACCAGGAGGCCTCTGATATAGGAGAAGACGACCATAGGATAAGAGAGATGGCTCCCGAGCTCAAGAGGAGGCCTCAAAATAGGTAAGACGGTCCCCAGGAAGTGAGAAGGCCGCTGATAAAAACGATGCTTCTAATTTGGACGACGAGGTCACTGGGAGAGTCAACTAGGACATAAGACCCCACCCTAAGATGGGAAGGAGGATCAAAACACAAAGGAGGAGTTTCCTAATTTGGAAAATAAGACCTCTAGAACATAAAATGAGGCTCCTGCCGGAAGCGAGGGAGTCCTTCAAGACAGGTTAGGAGGTCCCCAGGACGGTATGAGGCCCCGAAGACCGTAAGGAGGCCTCAGTAAATGAAAGGAGGCCCTTAACATGGGAGTGGTAGCAGGTATGAAAGGACGTGAGGTTCCCAAAATTGAGGAGCCCCTCCTCAAGACGAACACAACGTCGCCAAGATAGAGGAGGATGCACACGAGGCGTGGGCGTGCGTGCGTGTGTGTTGAAACTACATTTTTCGTCTAAATGTACTCCTAAGAACTTCTTTTGGCCTGTGCAATGGCTTTGCGATCGATTTTAGGCAGTATTGTAGGTGTATGGCGGAGACGACTATAACAGCGTTTATGATGCAATTCTCGGCTCGGTCCGGTACCGAGCCGAGATGAGGCGACGCTAGGGACATGAAAAATGGGGTGCTGAGAAAATGAAATATAAGGGTTTCCCTAGTGAAAGAAATCCCATGGGATTGACCCATCGAATTGCATGGGATTGTCCTTGTCAGGATATGAAACATTCCCCATGAGACAATCGTGTGGGAATCCCATGCGGTTCCCTATGGGAATCCACCATGGGATTCCTACACAGTCTCCGAGGGATTTTATACTATTCCCAGGGTGAATTATCCAGGGATTCCCACTGATAAATCACAGTGGGGAAGCCCAGACCCTGATGGAATTTATGAACCAGCATAAGCCCCACTGGTCTTCCCAGAGCATGTTCATGCAACAGGATGAAACGATGTATGACACGCATATTTTGAGACGAACAAACGATATCCGACGTGTATTTATCCAGCGTTTTCGCAAGGTCAGCCAACATGTTGCATCTCAGCCACTGTCGGCGCTCATATACTCCTTACTTTTCAGTTGGCGAGCAAAATAATAGCAAAAAGTAGGGCTTCAAGTGGGGTAAGATATAATAAAGAACAAAGCTAAGTTTCAGAAAACAAACAAAGTTAACCTAGTCAAAGCTCTTGCTTTAAAAAAAAACATCAAAATTAAAAGGGTATTATTGCTGCTTAAGGTATCTACAAGATAAGCTTTGCACACATTTTCCCTCCATGAGGCAAACAAAGGGTTAGGTTTGGTTAGATTAGGTTGGGTTAAACTTTTTCCATTAGACCAGACATAGCATTTCAGGAAAAAATATGTACAAACACGTCTCTGAACACGAAGAAGATGATGGAACCATTCGCCCCTGTGGAAATTTGTCAAAATTTTGATATTCTTCATATTTTTTTGTCTTTTTTGGAAAAAAAACGTTTTTTTTAAAGATTAAAATGAACATTCTATCAACTTGCGTGCTTGCATGTTGCACGTACAGAAAACAGGAAAATTTGTGACATTTTTAATTTATAAAGAGTGTTTTTCTTCAAAAGCAGTTTGTGGTCGGTTAGGTTAGGTTAAGATAGACTTTTTATTAAGTTGAAAATTGTAAGCCAACAAATTGTTTGAAATTTGTCAAATTGTACTTTTTGCTTCTCGAAAGGGGAGCTTAGGCTTGGATAAGCTAGGCTGTCACATTTTTTTTTTGAAACATAACTTTATGCTGTTACCTAATTCAAAGCCCTTTTTCTAGTGTTATTTTACTCACAAACTAAAAAGTAAGCATTTGCACAGAAAATGAGAGGTCCCATCATCTTAGTCATTTTCATAACATTGCATTCGAAGGATAACTTCCAAGAATTCATAAAACACCTTAAAGCACCACCTTGCCAGCAAAATATGTGACTCATTCATCCTCTGAACAACCTAAATGATAATAGTATTGTTGTTAAAACCACCTGCTGTACACAAGATGTGATCCCTGTCCTGGCAGAGGCTTAGGCAACCATCAGCATAGGTTTCTGAATATATATATATATTTTTTGTTTGGGGGTGGGGACACACAATACACAAAGGTAATGGGCAGGCTAAAATGAAATTGCGGACATACCTTATAGGGTGCCATGTTAAAGGTTGAAATTATTTGGGTGGGGGACAGCCAGCATTGGGGGGGGGGCAAGTGCCCTCCCAAAAACATACAATGCTACACCTCTGTATGTAAGAGTATTATTGCAGCTTAAATTAACCAAGAGATAAGTTTACACAGTTTACCTTCATGAAGCATACAAATGGATTAGGTTTTGTTAGGCTAGATTAGGCTCTTTTCTAAGCTAGAAACAAATATCAAACAATGTTGTTTTTCTGACATTATTAATACAACAATTAGAACCTGGTTTTCTTCAAAAGCAGTTTGTGGTAGCTTAGGTTAGTTTAAGTCAGGCTTTAAACAAATCTTCAAAAACAGCTAGGTTAGGTTCAGTTAGCTTAGTTTAGGTGTTTTTAATTTAACAAATTTCGAGATAAAAGATGGTCATAATTTTGTATTCATTAAAAACGTTTTCTTGCATGGAAGGTTAGGCTATGTTAGGATATGTTGCATTTTTCTTGATTTTGAACATTACTTTTCATGCTATATTACCCAACTCCAAGCCCTTCATGGGTGTTATTTTGCCTCCCAACTGAAAAGTATGCATTTGTAGAGGAAATGAGTTATCACATCACAATCTTGTTAAGCACATTCATGAACATTGCATTATAAAAAAAAATTCCAAGTACGAAATCGAAAATTACCTTGAGCTACAAATTCACCTAGGTACCAATCTAGGTACCTATCACAATCATGATCAGCTCTCAGTCGCATTTCATTTAAACATCAGCCTTGCCTTGAAATGCACAACCGTTACCATCGTCACCACACTATACTTTCTCTCGTGTCCGTGAATCCAGTATAATTGACTATCGTTTTATAATGTTCGTAAGATAGAAGATATAATGTTCGTAAGATAGTTCGTAAGGCCCATGTGGACCTGACACAAAAAGATTCAAACAGGCCGGCCGCCGCCAACTGCCAATAACACAGTGGTGCTCGAAGTAGCGTCAGCTGATGATTGGTCTGATGACTGATCTTCCATTGTGAAGATTTTCAATGTCGTTCGAGCCACTGTTATGGCTGTTTCAGAACAACGTATTTTATCTGACGTATTGAGTGTCTGCATGACTGATTAAGCTCTTAATTAATTATTCGTTGGTCTTGGTGCAGGTCGTTATACCGCACTTGAAATCTCTTAGACCAGTCTCTAGGCATGTTAGGTACGGTTGCCCAAAAAGTGGAAGCCCCTTAGATGCCTGAGGGATCAGGCACCTAAAAGTCGTGACGGGGTTCCGGTACGCTATACGGAACTGCCCCAATTCTACGATAGGACTGTTCTGGTTTTCCCATGGGATTCTGTATAATTCAATGGGATTTGGTTTTGATCATGGGACAATCCAGGTTTTCCACCATGGGACATATGGGATCCCATATATCCCATGGAGAATAAATGCCAATCCCATGGGATTGTTTGCACTAGGATTAGCTTGATATAAGTGATTGTTTCAGCTTTAAGTAGGTGCAAGAGACACATATTTAACAATATTGTTCATTATCCTGTTCAAAACACAAAATTGTATCCGAAATACTCATACTTAAAACCGTATCCGCCTATGTTGCCAGATGCGTGGAAGCTTTCTGTGTTATTCCGTAAGCTCCAGTCAGGCTCCACTCGACGACCGGGGCTAGCTGTTACGTCAGAGAGCCAAGTACTTTTCATAGTGGTAGGTAACCGTTTTTACCAATCAC
Source organism: Ashinkailepas kermadecensis (assembly GCA_034440615.1). NCBI lineage: Eukaryota > Metazoa > Arthropoda > Thecostraca > Neolepadidae > Ashinkailepas > Ashinkailepas kermadecensis. The sequence continues at coordinate 45,880 of JAOTOM010002458.1, forward strand.
AGACGAGCATTTCCGTAACAGCTCCTTTTATTGGTGACATTCCATCAAGCGTGTCAGCTTGTATGTCGATGCAGAACTGGCGCTATAACGACACGCGGGCGGCTGCTCATCGGTAAGTAAAAAGGAAATAAACAGAGAATGTGATAATTTATTAAATTAAAGTCACATTACTCAGATAGAAATAGTCGGAAGCTATCTTTGCATAACTCATATGATAGGTGTTATTTCTTTTGGAGCCTCTGGAGACTGCAGGAATGATGCAATTGGCTTCGTCAATGTGTTAGCATGGTAGGCCTAATGTGGATGCGACGTATGCATGCAATGGAAATGAACGTGTTCGCTCAGTAGTCCACTAACGAAAAACGTTTATTATAAGTGAATGAATACTTACGGAGCATTCAGGAAATTATTTCGGTGATCCAGCAATGCCAATGTTGAGGACTTTCAAGATAATAGAGTACGTAGGTACCTACCTAGGAAGGTGCATAGGTATGTAGGGGGGGGTCTGAGGTGATTGAAGAGGAGGTAATTGTACGGTGCTTACCAAATGCAAAAATGAACAAGCTATACTTATTCAAACTGTTCCTTTCTACAATAATCCTCTAACCACTCACAAAGAGCAACTTTAAAACATAATTATGTTGTGGTGTGCCATAGTTCAAACTCGAAAATGTGGTTGTGCAGGATTACTTCACTGTAGCTGTTGTGGTACAAGTTATTAGTAACACTAAAAAATACAGGTGTAATTGCAAGAAAATTATCTGAGGTCAGTTCTGTATGGTTTTCTTATGTTGACTGCCCTCAGAGGCCTGAAAATGTTGCCTGTGGACTTTGCTAGCTCCATAAACAAAGAATTGGTAAAACTATGTGATCAGGCCTTCATATTTTGGTAGAGAAAGGTCCATTGTTTATGAATACTGTCATCTTTTTGTTAAAGACATCAAGACATAAAAGATCAGTTCAACCATGAGCCACAAGGGCCCTTCTTGGTTGCACTCTGCACACTGAACCAGTTACCCACCAAATCCGTCGATCAGACATCCGTGGAATACCGAAAAGCAAGCCCTCTATTCTTATATCCTCTTTCCTTTTGGAGCCAGGTATCAAGGTGGAAACACGTCGGTGTGGAGCTCCTACTTACCAGATAAGTCGTTGCAGAACAGGGCAGTATACTAGGCTAAACTGTGGATAGGTATTTAGCAATTACTTCTGTGCACATATTGGCATAGTTTTTATCTAATAAGCAGTTTTTAACAAGCAGATTTGACTATTTCAACCTAGCAAGGCTGCCCAGCGCCATTTTGTCTTCGGTTTTTGTCTCTCTTTGTCTAGTGTGTCAGTGTTTTCAGCTCTTCATTTAATTTTTGGCAGTTGTTTAGCAAGTACTTTCTTCTTTCTTTTAAACCACAGTCAGTTTTCTGCACAGCGATTTCCTTGTAAGTACTGCATAGTTAGGAACTAGCATACACCTAAGCTTTGTCAGTTATTTTTATCGGCTCTGTTATTTTGTAAATCATTTTGCAGCAAGTTGCTTTTCAATCTAAATCTAGGAATAAGCGCAGCCTGTAGGATAGTTTCTACCAGGATGCAGGCTCTAGAGGAGGAGGCTAGGGCCCTTAAGGCAGAGCTTTCCAAGCTCAAGGCTGCCCTTGTTCCACTGGGTAGGCAAGAAAAGGCAACACGTAGGGGTCAGTCTGTAGCTGGGGCATCCGATGCCCAGGTGGTCACAAGCCACCAGGTAACTGAGTCTTCTCCTGCTGTGGAGGTGGCAGGGATATCTGTAGATACAAATGTTCCTAGTGAACAGAAGATTGCTAGTTGTAGCTCACAGGAGGGATAGTGGTTTAAAGTCAGGGGTGGAGGATTTGGAGGCGTGAGCCTAAGCAAGGGGTCAGTGGGTAGGAGTGGGAGGTAACCTAGTCTAGCAGCTCAGCAGGCAGGCATAGTAACATCAAATAGGTTCCAGGCATTGGAGGACTGCCCCCAGGATAGTAGCAAGGAGACAGTGCTGGTCGTAGGTGACTCGTGTGTGGCATTTAGATAGGGTGCTCTGTAAAGGTTGGAGAGGTAGGAGGTGCATCACCAGGCCTGGTGCCAAGGTCAAAGACCTGGTGCCAGTGGTGGCACAGGCCACCAGTAAGCACCAGTTTAGTGCACTTGTAGTACAGGTAGGAGTAAATAACATATGTCTTGCTAGTAGTGAGGAGCTGCTGCAGGACTACAGGGCCCTTCTGGCCACCCTGAAGCAAAGCAATAGCATAGTCATTGTGACGGCTATTCTGCCTAGGGCTTGAGTCTCCCCTGAGTGGAGCTCTAGGGCACTGGCAGCCAATGCCAGGGTAGGTATGCTCTGCAATAAGTTAGGTTCAACCTTTGTTGACAAGTGGTGCAGGTTTTATGGCTCATGGGACCTCTATCAGAGGGATGGCCTGCACTTCTCCGAGAAGGGGGTGCAAGTGTTAAGCAAAGTATATGAGCATGTCCTTCGGGGAAACTAGACAATGGGGTGGGGAGGGAAGAAGTGGCATTGCCATCTCAGGGATATGCCAATAGTGACAGCATAGACAATATAACCTCACAGCAAATAGGGATAGCAGTAGATCAAGGGGGCAGAGTGGTAGCTCATCCAGAGATGAAAGAGCTAATCAACATGAAAAATCCAAAGATGGTTATGGAACATTTGTTAAGTGTATGATGCTTAATACTCAGAGTATTCGATCAAAATTTTATTTTAAAATTTTAACATCATACCTTTCATCCAAATTTTAACATCATACCTTTCACCATTTCAGGGGAATGCAGCATTTCTCTGCAGATGCCAAGGCTATAGAATGAGGTTTATTTGTGAATAAAAACATATGGAATGAAGTTGCTGCTGCTGCCAAGTTCAGTTCTGTGTACCATGCAGTTTGGAATTTGGAAGGTGGCCAGCATCACTGCGCCCAATGTATCATGTCATATGTGCATTTTTTGTATTGATTTGATTTAAAAGGTGTGTATGTAGAAAAGGAGCTTGCCTTAAGGCTCTTGACTTTCTAACCTCTTGCTTTTTTGCATTTGGTGTGTGTATTTTATCTGGCTGGTCCCGGTTTTTGCTTCTCTGTGAATTTTGGTGCAGATTTTTCCTCAGCTTGTGCTCATCATCAAGCCATTGGCCATACTTCGCAGTCTGGCCAATATGCAACTTTGATTAAGCAAGGTTGTGCACCCATCACGACTGACCGAGGAAGCAAAGCATTTGCTCTGGTCAAAGGAGCAGGCATGTAAGAAAATGAAGTATATTAACTGTGAGGACAACCTAGAAGCATATAGAATGGGCTATTTTATTATAGGCTTTCCTCACAGTTAAGGTGCTTTAATTTCTTGAACACCTGCTTCTTTGACCACAGCGAATGCTTTGACCACACAAGTGAAGTTATGTGTATTGAGCCAACTAGAAGACTAGCTGAAATTATATTGTATATATATGTATATATATATATATATATATATATATATATATATATATATATATATATATATATATATATATATATATATATATATATATATACACACACACACACACACAAAGGGTGATGTTCAAAGGATGTAAATCTGATTGGAAGGATGTTCTGAGTAGAGTACCACAGGGCTCTGTTCTAGGGCCACTTCTCTTTATCACCTTTGTGAATAACATTGAGGTAGGGTTGAGGAATAGAGTGTTCAAATTTGCTGATGACATCAAGCTGGTAGGAGTGGCAAACAGTTGTGGTCAATCTATAAATATTCAACTAGACTTGGAGGACCTAAAAAAGTGGGCTGATCAATGGCAGATGTCTTTTAACTATGACAAGTGCAAGGTTATACATCTGCAGTCTGGAGGTGAGACTTTAAGATATAAAATGGGAGGGAGGGAACTGGATGTCATTGAAGAGGAAAGGGAATTAGGTGTGTTGGTTTCAAGAGACCTTAAAGCAGAAAAACAATGTAGCTCAGCTAGGAACAGGGCACTCAGAATGCTGGGACTCATTAATAGAAGTGTGATATATAAGAGCAAGGAAGTCATGAAAAAGCTGTACTTAGCATATGTGCGACCCCACTTGGAATATTCTGTACAGGCATGGAGCCTCAACCTAGAAAACATATAGACATGTTAGCAAGAGTGCAGCGCAAAGCAACTAGACTCATCAGTGGCATAGGTAACTTAGAATATGGAGAAAGGCTTGTGGCATTGGATATGTACTCACTCAAGTATAGGACATTAAGGGTGTACATGATTGAAATGTACAAAATTGTTAAAGGACTAGATCAGGTCAATTTGAATAGTGCTCTTCAGTTTAGAGTATCACATAGGGGTCATCGATTCAGGTTAGACAAGTTGAGGTGTAGGACAGTTAAGCGACAGCAGGTCTTCAGTCAAAGGGTTGTTGATCAGTGGAATGGGCTACCTGCTGATGTTGTGGGGAGTTCCTCATTGAATGTATTTAAAAGTAGGGTGGACAAATTTTTTAGACAGGAAAATCTTGTGTTTGAGTTCTAATTTGTGATGAATGGGGTGAGATTTATGTTAAGTAAGTGTGCATGGCACAGACCCCTTTATGCAGGCATGGATGCAGTTGGAAAATTATTGATAAGCATTCAATCCACATGTGTTAAGAGAGATCAGGGGAATAGGGCTGGACACCTAGGGTGGATGGGCATAGATGAGTGTGCGGGATGTTGGAGGACTGGTTTCTTCAGGATGTGGGATGGTTGGGGTTTGTTTTTGCCAGGCTTATGTGTCTTCCATTTGCAGACTTAACTGAATGGGCCTTTGGGTCTCTTATTAAGTCTGAATGCTTTTTAACTTCATATAGGGTATACCTAGCAATGGATTCAGCACTTTCCCTCGGGATGTGATACTGATGAGTGTTTAGGTTGTCTATGGTGGCACGATGGGTGTGATGGGAGGAGCTTGTGATTATTGAGGGTGTTAGGCGGTAGCAAGTGAGTGGTGTTAGATGGGCTGGGATATATAGCTTCCTAGGAACTTGGGATAAGGGATTGATTGGGGTGGGAGTATGTACATTCTAGTACCTTTTCTAGATAGGCTTAACCCAGATGGGCCCCTGTGGCTCTTATTAAGCCTTAATACTTTATGACTTTTATGACTTTTATGATGAGATTGTCTATGGTAGCACAATGGGTATGATTGGAGGAGCTTGTAATTGTTGAGTGTGTTATGCAATATCAGGTGAACGGTGCTGGATAGGCTGGGATATATAGCTCCCTAGGAACTTGAGATAATAGATTAATTGGGTTGAGTGTATGTACATTTATAATATCTTTTCTAGATATGCTTAACCCAGATGGGTCCCTGTGGCTCTTATTAAGCCTTAGCACTTTATGACTTATGACTTGATGAGATCTCATTGAGGTCTTTCAATTTGTTAATGGTCAGGAACAGGGATATCTCGGATTGTTTTAATTTAACAGAAATTATTATTAGAGGTCATCAAATGCAAACAATTAGCGGTCATGAATTCAAAATGAAAGTTAATCACAGCAGGACAAGGTTAAGACAGTCTTTCTTCACAACAGGGTAGTAGAACACTGAAACCAGCTGTCAGAAACCATTGTCAGTAGCAGCACACTGAACATCTTTAAAAGCAGCGTAGACAATCATTATAAGAATAGAGGGCTTGCTTTTCGGTATTCCAGGGAGGGCTGATCTACCGATTTGGTGGGCAATTGGTTCAGTGTGCAGAGTGCAGCCAAGAAGGGCCTTTGTGGCTCATAGTTGCAGTGATCTTTTATGTCTTTAGGCAGGCTTTCAAGTATTCTGAAGTACCTGAAGGTTGATGAAATGCAAATGTAGTACCAGTTTAAAAAATAGGAAAGTGGAAGTGTGTAAAAACCTACAGATTAGTCAGTTTCACCTGACGTTTTTGCAACGTACTATAAAAACTGGTCAAGGAGCATGTTCAGACTGATCTGATGACAGACATCAGACTCATTTGATCTGGGATGTCTTGTTCAACCCACCTTCTGGAGTTCATGGAGCATAAAGTCATAAAGTCATAAAGTGCTTAGACTTAATAAGAGCCACAAGGAATAACCTTCTTCCTGATTTGTTTAGACATCTAGCTTTGTCTCCAAATCCTGCTATGTTGAAATCCCGAATAAAACAGTTCTCTCCTGCACTCTCCTACTTATCTCTTCCTGCATCAACCTGTCAGTGTTTTCATTCTGCTCTGAAGGTCTATAGAATGCTCCAATCCTACATTTTGTTCTATTCTTCAGAATGATATCTAACCACAAAGATTATACTTCTTCATTATGTACACTATCCTCTATGGAATGACATTTCATAACTTGCTTGACATACACAAGTATCCTTCCTCCTACCCTTGCCTGTTTTTGATAAGTATGCATATTGTAGCCTGTAAATTCAAATTATTTCAAGTTGTCTCCCAAAATGCTTTCATTTACCCATGTCTCCATTATGCATACCAAATCTAGCTTTTCAAACAACATATATGCATGGAGTTCCCCAATTTTGTTCCAAACACATCTGGCATGGACATAAAAACATGATAAACTATTCCTTTCCTTGCTTGCAATATTTCTCTCTTTATTAGCTGCCTCCTCACACCTATTGCTGAGCAATTCCACTCCTCTTGCTCCGATGTAACCCATCTAATGTACATTAGAAGGGTATGTACATAACATTTCAGTCATCCCCCACAAATTCAAGAAGCTCACCCCAAGCTCCTTGCAAATCGTGGCCTTCACGTTGTCTCAAAGGCCCCTTGCATCGGCCCAGTGGCTCCTCACGTCGGTCCAGGGGCCCTTCACGTTGGCACAGGGGCCATTCACGTTGGCCCAGGGGCCCTTACGGGCCCCATGCACCTATGCCTTGAAGGGCCCTGCGGGCCCCTCAGACCCTCCAGGAAGGGGCGGCTGCCCCTTCACCTCTACCCTTGGCTACGCCACTGGGACTAGGTCACTTAGATTATGAAGAAATGCACTTGATATGTTGTAACGATTCGCCATACCAGGTCGTGTCACGCCGCGCGATTCTGTACTCCGGCAAAACTGCCGACTGCGACACTCCCCAGCCCAACGCTTCTGTTTTGCAGCCTCTTGGCCGTTATTGCCAATTATTGCCCAGTCACATATATTTAAATCTCGCGCACGCAACCCCTCGCACCTCCGATATTTATGGAACTATTTAGAAACTTCGTCGCATCGCCTGGAAACCAAAAACGCTTCTGTTCTGCAGCTTCGGCCTCTTGGCCGTTATTGCCAATTATTGCCAGTGATGAACTGTCTCATCTCACGCACGCTCCCCATCCTCCGAACGCATATTTAGATACTTCGTCGCATTGCCTGCAAACCAAAAACGCTTCTGTTCTGCAGCTTGGGCCTCTTGGCCGTTATTGCCAATTATTGCCGAGTCACATATATTTAAATCTCGCGCACGCAACCCCTCGCACCTCCGATATTTATGGAACTATTTAGATACTTCGTCGCATCGCCTGCAAACCAAAAACGCTTCTGTTCTGCAGCTTCGGCCTCTTGGCCGTTATTGCCAATTATTGCCAGTGATGTACTGTCTCATCTCACGCACGCTCCCCATCCTCCGAACGCATATTTAGATACTTCGTCGCATTGCCTGCAAACCAAAAACGCTTCTGTTCTGCAGCTTCGGCCTCTTGGCCGTTATTGCCAATTATTGCCCAGTCACATATATTTAAATCTCGCGCACGCAACCCCTCGCACCTCCGAGATTTATGGAATTATTTAGATACTTCGTCGCATCGCCCAAATTTGTAGATGGCACCAATAAGCCATTATCAGAGGCTGCACGAACAGCAGAGCACTAGCAGCAGAATTCAATTATCTCCGCTACGCAGCGTTCCTGCAACCGGCGCAAGCCGTATATATAGAGGGCCCCCGTCGAACATGCAGTAGGTAAGCTTAGGAGGGCAAGCTGAGAACACCTCCGGGAGCGAGCTGTCTTGTACTTGCTCTCGTGACAGCGTGACGATAGACTCTTGACAGTGTTGTTGTGAGTGTTGTGTTGTGTTGAAGTGAGTCTTTATACCGCGTTCCTCTACGTCGATGGACACGCTATTGTGTATAGCAAACCAATCGTAAGTTACAACTGGATTGGTGGATGTAGACTAGCAGCACGGCGCAAGGTGTATTGTTCGTCGGTCTCCTCTATTGAATGAACACATCAAACCATCAGGCCCGTCTATTGAGTGGAAACGTACGATTGATTTGGCCTCCGGCACGTCGTCGGTACGAGCCATCGAAAACGATTTGGCATTGGACGATATCGGCACCGCACCTAAATTCACAGGTAGGAAGTCGCCGACAAGAGGAGACGTGGGGCTGTCCACAGGTGAAAGAAGTGGGCGGTTACAATGTACTCACTTGGATATAGTAGACTATGTGGGGATATGATTTAAATGTATGTGATCACCAAAGGGTTAGATAATGGCAAACTGAATGATGCTCTTCTATTTAGACTATCACATAGAAGTCCTTAATTCAGGTTGAAGAAATCAAATTGTAGGACAGTTCAGCACCAACAGGTTTTCAGTCAAAGGGGGGCTGATAGAATGGAATAGGATGCCTGCTGATGTTGAGGGGAGTCCCTCATTAAATGCGTTTAAAAATTGGGTGAACAATTTTTTTTGTTGAAAAGTTATTTTTTCGTCCTAATTAGTGATGAATGGGGTAAGATGTATGATAGTATGTGTGCACTGTGCAGGCCCCTTCAAGGAGGCATGGATGGAGTTCGATAACTATCGATGAGTCATGGGTGTGGAAGAATGGTGGTGGTGGTGTTTATTGGCTGCCCGACCGCCGCCAGGTTGCGCTGCCGCATCGCCCTCGTGGAAGGCTGCCACACCGCCGTCGGGGTCGGCCGCCACGCTTCCGTCGGGGCCGGCTACCACACCGCCGGCTGCCCCACCGCCGGCTGCCCCACCGCCGCGTGGGAGGCCGCGCTGCCAGTGTACCGACGCAGACTTTGCGGCGATCTTTGAGAGTTACGTTGAGTTGCAGGCGGAACACTTACCTCTTCTGATGAGGACCGTGGAATCCATCGCACAGTCCATCAGAGACTTTGCGGATAGGATTGAGTGAGTGTGGAGTGATAACAGATATTGTAATTATGTATCAACTGTTCCTGACAATACAGAAGTGCATTTGTTTAAAATGTATTGATGCAACCACATCATACGTTCTCACGTACCACAGCATACGGGCGCAGCATACGTTCTCACATCATTTCGTACGGCGACATAACTTATCTAAGCGAGCAGTATCTGTCTTGAAGCAAATCTGAAATAACTAAGTATACTTAAATACTAATTTCTCCCGTCGGGATAATTGATAAGAAAGCCACAACTGAACAAACGAGATTACATTTTGTCAAATACCAGAACGTTGGTGCATATCATGGAATGCTCCAATTGCGCTAGATAACCACTAGCAGTTCAGCGCCCTTAAGCCCAAATAAACCAAAGGAATGCTCCAATTACTATATGCTGACATGACTATGATCGATTGGCGATTCTGCCAGCCATGCAGAATGTTTCCTGAAGTTCATTTTGGTCTGATGGAACCGCATACCATGCTTGCATACAGCATTGTCATTCCAACAATCAGGTATGTGTAAAATACAAATCAAGACTTGCCACACTAATTCATAAAACATTGGTGGTTTTGACACTGCATCGCGATTCGCAGCAACACTACGGTTACGACTGTACAGCAGTGCAATCGTACAGTATAGTAGTGGTGTCAATAATCAGTAAAACGAATGTAGGTGCCCAGCAAAACGAATAGCAAAACGAACAGCAAACCGACCACGACCTGCCAAATGTCACATCAAATTACAAATTCACATACAGGAGGACCAGAAATGGTCTGGAGGGTAATCCCGCATGGCACTGGTCTGACCACGATCGTCTTCCGGTGTCCTTGCCTGCATCCGTGGGGGGGGGGAGGCGCATCCGCTTCCAGGAAGTTCGCCTCATGCACCCAACGTGGCAGAACCGGCTCACGATGGGCCGATAATGTTATGCATGATAGCGCACGAAAACACCATGGATGGAACGAATATGAAGTGTTCAGATCCTTTGAGAAGGCGACGCCAGCGGGCCTTCAGGCGGCCGAATGTGTGCTTCACCACCACTCTTGCTGCTCTGGGACGTACGTTGTAGAACTCCTTCGCCTGGTCTATCTCCGAAGTACGATCAAATGGTCCGTTGTACGCCTTCGTCAACCATGGGAGAAGTGGATACGCCCCATCGCCGGCGATCACCAGGGTAACCTACCGTCCACCGACACGTACAGAACCCTGTAACAAGTGCAACAAGTGATTCAATTGAATCATGCATAGACGGCGATATCTCCTAATTTGACTGATCACAATTGAGGTTTTTCAAAGAAAGTTTGACATCATACTGCCATTTTTCAGTCAGGGTGAACATCACATATAAAGCATATAAACATCGCATATAGGGAACGCAAAATTAATGGAACTTGACCTCTCCCTAGGATTTCTTAATGACATCCACATGGGATTGTTTATGCAATGCTGTAGTCATGTATATGCTCATTACATATTTATATAATGATATGTAACATCAGACCTTCAGAAACAATACTCAAAGTTGGCAGTGGCTCAGGATTCACCTGACAGCATCCATTGCTTGAAATGGAACAGTAAGATCCAGTGTCTTTTGTGCATGTGCATAACCTATGGAATTACACACAGTTTGGTATGAAACCCCAGCGATGGAACCTACGCAAGGCTGACTGGGACAAATTCGAAGATCGACTCAAGGACACATTCTCCAGTCCTACTGGACAAGAACTACACTCAATAGATAGATTCACATCGCTACTTTTAGAGGCAACACCAGGGTGCATTCCGAAAACGTCCGGATCCCCTCGTCGAACCCCTGTCCCGTGGTGGACCACTGCATGTCGAGATGCCATTCGGGCACGACGCCGTGCATTCAAAGCATTCAATCACAATAGTACCACAAATAATCTCATCTTGTTTCGAAAGGCGAGAGCGGTGGTACGTCGTACCATTTCAGAAGCCAAACGTGCATCATGGAGGGCATATATCACTGCTCTGAATCGGTCTAGCTCCTCGTCACAGGTGTGGTCTCGAGTAAAACGAATTGCCGGTACATACTGTTCAGTCCCCCTTCCTGTGTTGCGAATAGCCGACTAGGACATCGTTCACCCTGCGGAAGTTGCCTATGAGATTGGTCGTGCTCTATCACAAAGAAGTCGAGGCAGCACTGATCATCCTGAGTTCTTACGCCACAAAGCTGCATGTGAGTCGATGCCAGTTGATTTTACCACCTCTGTGCGCCATTCATACAATCGTCGTTTTACAATGAAGGAACTAACTTCCGCCGTCGGATCACTCCGGACTACGTCGCAGGGACCTGATGGAATCCACAACGACATGCTAACCCGCCTTCCGTCCTGCGCTCGTATCTCCCTTCTTGCCTCTTTCAACTCATTGTGGATCGGCGGCGATTTTCCCTCTTCTTGGCGAGAAGCCATTATAATCCCTATCGTGAAACCAGGCAAGACTGGCCGCGATCCTCTACATTATCGGCCCATCTCTCTGACATCATGCGTCTGCAAGCTCATGGAGCGGATGATAAACATTCGCCTTAGTTGGTTTCTCCAGAAAGAAGGCATTCTCACAAACTCACAGTGCGGGTTCAGAAAAAATAGTAGCGCTCTGGATCACGTTTTACGACTAGACACAGAAATAAGGCACAACTTCATGCAAAACAGCCACCTGGGATCAATTTTTTTCGATATTGAGGCTGCTTATGACACGGTGTGGCGATACGGAATACTTAGGAAAGTTTGGAACCACGGAATACGCGGACCTAGGGGAACATTAAAAAAAAACTTCCTGTGTGATCGTACCTTCCGTGTCCGCGTCGGAAATCATGTGTCTCAACGTTTTGTGCAGGAGAACGGTATCCCACAGGGGAGCGTACTTAGCGTCGCGTTGTTTGCAATTTTGATCAATGGCATTGAAAACGGCCTCTCACCAAGTATAGGTAGGTCACTCTTCGTTGATGACTTGGCTATTTGGTCCTGTGCAACGCGATTACCATCCATGGCAAGACAGCCACAGATGGCCATAGCCTGTCTTGAAAAACGGACGATCGTGAACGGTGTCCGATTTTCTACCTCAAAGACGGTTACCATCCACTTCTGCCGACGTCGTCACCACTGTCCGGAGATGGTAGTTTGGTTATATGGACAGCAAATACCTGTGCGGCCGTCGGCCCGCTTTCTCGGCGTCATTTTCGACAACCGGCTATCATACAGCGACCACGTCAATACTTTGCGAGATAAGTGCTTCCGTGCAATGAATATAATGAAGTGTGTCTCACGAACTGACTACGGAGCTGATAGAGCAACTCTTTTAATGTTATATCGATCTCTTATCCGCTCGAAGCTCGATTACGCGTCATTCATATATGACGGTGCCAGTGGCTCAGTGAAGCGGAAACTTGACACAGTGCACCACATAGCATTGCGGATCGCCATAGGGGCATTTCGGACGTCGCCAGCTGCGAGTATTTTAGCAGAGGCCCATGAGCCATCGTTGGCAAGCAGACGCGAGAAGCTGGGCCTCCGGCATGCAATAAAGCTAAGGCAGCTTCCAGAACATCCCACTTACAAATCCGTTTTTTATTACCATTTGCTGTCGATATTCCACGGGCAAAGAGGTCAAAGACTGAGACCATTTTGCGTCAGAATCCGCTCGCTACTTCATGAGGCTGAAATCCCACTGAGAGGTGTGGCGAGGATGAAATACATGCGAACTCCACCATGGGAACTCGCCTCACCCGAAATTGATTTATCCCTGGCTACAGCCCAGAAAGGACATACTGTCCCAGAGCTCTTCAGAGCAGAAGCACTGGAGCTACTATAATTTTATCGCTGCTACTCTCGAACGTACACTGACGGATCCAAGACAGCCCATGTAACTGGTTGCGCATTTGTATGTCGGACAGCAACAAGATCTTTTACTTTACCACCACACGCGTCTGTGTACACTGCGGAGTTGGTTGCAATTATTAAGGCACTATGTTTTATTGAGGTTGGAGATGAAACCCTACATCTTATTTTAACAGACTCGTTGAGTAGCCTTCGGGCCCTTCAGTCTTTTCAACCATCAAACCAGTTCGCTCAAGAAATCTTGGCACGACTGACAGTATTGGGTAGAGCGGGTAAGAGGATTATCCTCTGCTGGATACCGAGCCATACCGGCATCACAGGAAATGAGCTGGCTGACGCTGCTGCCAAGCGTGCCGCGCAGTCACGTAGGATTCGAGCTCTGCCCCTCCCAGCCAGAGATTACTACGCAAATGTAAATGCTTTCCTCCAAGGAAAGTGGCAAGAAAGCTGGAATTCCCAAATTTTAAACAAACTCCGTACCATCAAACCAGTTCTGGCACCGTGAACATCATCGCTAAGAAAATGCAGGAGAGAAGAGGTGATTCTGGCACGCTTGAGAATAGGGCACACGTATGCAACGCACGGCTACCTTTTGAGAAGGGAGGCAAGGCCACGCTGTTCCCGGTGTGGCTCACCGATGACAGTTCGACATATACTGTTTTCATGCCCCAACTTCACGGCAGAACGAAGACGTCACTTCGGTTCCAATTGCCACGAATGGTCGTACTGTGACGTGTTTGGTGACAATTCGGAGATCATCCAGACAGGACAAATATACCGATATATATCGACCGCTCAGTTCGACGTAATCTATCCCTTCCGAAAATAGACTCCTGCCGAACAGTGAAATGTGAGAAGAAAAAAAAACAAGTTATGGGCGCTACATAACCAGTAGCAGTAGATGCGCCCCTAAGCCCAAGCAATCAATCAATGGAATTACACACAGTGATGAATTATTTGCGAAATAGAGTGGTATATATGGTATATATATATATATATACTCGTATATATATATATATATATATATATATATATATATATATATATATATATATATATATATACAAGCGCGCACCCAGGATTTTTCCATGGAGGGGGCCCGGACCGAAAAGGGCACTTGGCCGGCTCCAAAAGGGCACTTGACCGGCTCCAAAAGGGCACTTTGCGGCCCGGGGCACACTGGAAGGTTTGCTGACCGGGGGGGGCGTGAATTTGCCATGGGACACGTTATATGTTATAGCACCGAACCCTTGTATTTACAATAATATTTCCAAAAACATGCAGCCTGCATGCATTATGTCGTGAGATGAAGGTTGCCCGCTTACCTTTGATGTAAAAGTACGCAGGATGTGGATTTCTGGAAAGGATGATAACAGCTGAAACGAAGGCGATGGTCCTGAAGGCAGGTGACATGTACACAAACATGTAACACAATAAAAATAGCGACGAAAGCTTCAGGGCACAGGGCAGGGCATACGGCAGGGCATAGGGCAGGACACAGGGCAGGGCAGAGTTCACGGTACAGCACAAGGCACAGGGCAGGGTACAGGGCAGGGCACAGGGCACTTTTAGATCAAAAGGGCACCTAATTGGGACAGGCATAGGACAGGAAAGGGCACAGGGAATGTCATTTTTAGGCCAAAAGGGCAGTTTTGGGCCCAAAGGGCACCTTTGGCACAGGCGGGGCACGTAAGGCAGGTGATTTTTGGGCTAAATTTGGGACATTCCGGCCAAGAGGGCACTTTTCGGTCAAAAGGGCACTTTTGGCCAAAAGGGCACTTTGGTCTCATGGTGGGGGGGGGGGGGGGGGGGGCCGGGCCCCGGGGCCCCCTCCGGTGCGCCTATGTATGTATATATATATGTATGTATGTATGTATGTATGTATGTATGTATAAATATATATATATATATATATATATATATATATACATATATATATATATTATTTTAACACAATACCAATACACTTGCATAACCTTTGGCATTGCACACAATATGCAAGGTGTGTAACCAGACCATCCATCTTATTGTATCTTCCCTTCACAGGTTTAACTTGGATGGACCCTTGTGGCTCTTATTAATTAATCCAAATCACTTTATAACTCTAGGACTTCAAATGAAAAGAACACTCATCCACTTGGACAAACCTGCCAGGAATGCTGCCCCCTTACCCTAAAGTTTTCAATCCACTCTTCTTCCGTCCACTAAGGAACAATGTACTCCCACCACACCGTGTTCCTTGGCCTGTTTTCTTCTCGCTCATTCATTGCCCTGGTGCGGTGGTAAAAAATGGATCCTTGCTCCACCAGAGATGTCCACATCCATGTATGCACCACTGCACCTACACACGCGTAGGTGATCCCCATCAAGAACAAAACAACTCTTCTACTAATATATAAAGGCCTCCGTACTTCAACGGCCATATTTCACACTTCTTGTCAACTCCTCGAAGCCAATAAATAGCTAATGAATAGAGGAAACTACCCAAGAAATTGGGAACCACCTACCATCCACACAAATCTGACCTGTGGAAACCAAAAGCATAATTGTGTCACCGTCGCCATTATAGCCTACGCTCATTTTTCTACTAACTCTTACATACGATTCCCTACTATAATAATACCATAAAACTAGTACTTTTCTGGTAAGTACGAACCAGTATATCTCGGCTCCACACCGAACCAAGTAATTATTATTTTGCGTCGTAAGCAGCGTTATAGGCGGTGTGAACAATTACCTCCTTGTTTGCACGGTAAAGATCCCTCGGTGCTCTTCGATAAGAGTAGGCTAAAGCCGGCACCCTGGCAAAATCAACTTCTTTCCACTCTCCAAACACCCCCACCCCCCACCCAAACTACGAATTATTTTGTGGATGAGTAAAGTAAAATTAAACCATTTAGACATCAGGGAGCTGTCCCCAACCCAGGCCCTCGCCTTCAGCACCTAAAATTAACGCAAACTAACGTACAATTCCTTAACGTAAATATCCACTTGCCCGCACCTTGATCACAAACGCTCGCTTTATAGACAGACATGTAACGTACTCGATTTAAAGGCGGTGCAAATGACCTTTATGGTCCGGCACGCCTAAAAAAGTCACCCCCCCTCCATGGAGGGTAGCAGATGGACTTGATAGCGTGCAACTCCTTAGAGGCACAATCTCGTCGAGAACATTAGCAACCCCAATGTGCTAAAATTGATGTTTCATGCAAATGAAGATACTTACAGAAATTACATGCGTAAACTTGGAAAAATTGTAGTATAGTTGGATCCAGAAGTTTTCAGGGGCGCATGATTGGAGTAATGCCATTTCCTCGGACAGGCACCACTGCAAAAGTACCCAGAACGACATCTTCGGCAGAAAATTCATTGAACGAGGGAAGGGAGCACTCATGCATGCTGAAGTGGCGCTTTTTGGTCTTCAACGGGCGCCTGTTGGTCCTGTTCCTCTGAAGGTGGATTCTTTGGCTGATAAATCCCTGAAGGGTCACGTGGACAGGTGCACTAAAACATTCCTGGAGGGGCGCCACCTTTCCATGCGGAGGGGATACATGCCGCCATTGCTCCCTCACCTCTTGTATCCGCCTCTGATTTGAAGATAGTTGGGGATATGACTTCGTGTTCTGGTAGCAATAGTCCGTGGAAACCAGATATCGTATGATATTTTTACCGTAGGTTATTCAAGAATCTGATTGGTGGGATACCAGAGAAAAGCATGCTGATTGATGCTTTAGTCAAGATGGAAGAATACATTGAAGAATGTGATGGATCCTTCACCAACTAGAGTCGCTTGGCCCAAGACAAGTATAACAGATACCCAGCGGAAAAAGCAGGCACAAACACTTCGTTGAAGATTATATTGTAAAATAAATCTCGAGGATTGATTTTCCAGCTGATGCTTTTGAAAATTGAACGAAATTCCGCAACATTTTGTATTAATTAAGTTTCTTACGACTCCAAGCATGCGCTTCATCACTATTATCCAAAAGCATGCCATTTCAGAATATTAAAAATATGTTTTTCTTAGCGGGGGATCGGACGCGGTGCTGGGAATCTTTGAGTGTACGGTATGCTGTTGCTTGAAAGTGCCTTTGTAGGAAGACACCAATATGTCTGTACAATTATCGAGGCAGAAGGTCAGGTGTGGCTGCCCGTGCTGCGCCTTTAATGGAATGCGCTACACTCTTGCGCGCCACCAAAGAATACACCATAGAATGCCTCCAAAGAGGAGTAGGTAGGCACTGGAATTCCTCCCCGCATACTGGACACTAGCTTTTCAGCCTACTTGAAGATTTTCAAGTTGAATACCGGTTTCTGAGGTGAGACAACCCGTTATAAGTTATAATTTTGCTAAGTATGTAGGGATGCTATCCAGTAATGCCCGTTCACCCCCTGCAAAAGGAAGTGCCCCAGCCTGCAAAAGAATCTTTGTCCTTGTCTTATGTGTAAAGGAAAGAAATTGTACCACAAATAATGGGAGGTAGTGGGATGTTCATTAAGCTTTGTACCTATCTTTATCTCCCTGACTTATGTAAGTTTGAGGCAGCTCGAACAGTGGTGTGCCAGTGCCCGGAAAACTACAGCAACCAGCAGCTGTACCGCCTGCTGTGGATGTAGGTTGAGAAAGCTCTAGAGTTGCGATAATGCCTCCATCTGGTAGCTAGAGTGTGGTTTATCAGCCCACCTGAGTACGAGGTGGAGGGTATGGCCAGCACTGTGGCGGATAATTTCGGTGATCATCTTCAGCTCAGCCACAAAAGTGCTGAAGCTGAGCTGCAAATCCGGTGGCAGATCCGGTGGAATGGACCACGGACGCTCACGGCTGGACCTCTCATAGACGCTGTCCAAAGTGCGTACAACAACCAATTCATTCGTCGCTCTACCACCAACTTTTCATCGTTTGAGGAAACAGTGATATCTAGGTTGAAAGGAAAAAGTCCGCTCAAACCTGACCAGAGCCGCTGACTACCCCGCTGTGCCATAATCTTGGCGCGACTGACTGATTGCTACAGCAGTTTACATTTTTCATTTTCGTGGGGCGACACCCGTCGCTCTTTTCTCATTTCGTTTTCTAGTGGGGTGACACCCGTCGCCCCACTCGGTTTACATCGTCGTAGTATTTTCGTTCCCTTTGTTCTGCGTGTTTATTTAGATATCGTTCGGTAGGGTTTTTTCCCCCGTGATTGGGAAAAAAGGAAAAAGGACAATGACCCCAGCTCGCCACAGGACTCCGAGTCTGAGTTTCCCCCGCTGACCACACCAGATGACCATTGCGCGACCCCGGACTTGGCCCCTGATGCCCAACTTCTCGACACAACCGTTGATGACCCACGCCGGACAATTCCCCTTGATGACGTCATGGAAGCCCTTTGCGCTTCGCTGACCCCTGCTCGTCCCAAGACCACGACCTCGCCTCGCAATCCAGACCAGACCATCACTCTCCACGCCGCTGACCCACGCTCGAACCAGACCACGTCCTCCCAGCCTCAACCCATTGAACCCTACCTCGACAGTGCTGGATCATACATCGTGGTAAAGCCTGTCGAGGAGTCAGTCTCCTTTCGTCGTGTCAACGTTTTCTGGACAACCAAGCAACTCCTCGCCATTTGTTCTTTAGACAATCCTGACATTGAAGCCCCAGCCAACGGAACCCTCGTCATCAAAACCCAAACCCGAGCCCAGACCAAAGCCCTCCTCCGTACCACCACATTTTGTGGTAAATCCGTGACCATTTCACTCCACTCCAACCGCAACTCCACCAATGGCACCGTCTTTGCGCTGGAGCTCCGCTTCATGTCTGAGGAGGATATTCAGGCGGAGCTCAGGCCGGAGGGGGTGACCCACGTCCGCCGCATCACATCCTTCAAAGATGGCCAGAAACGTGACACGAGTCTCCTAGTCCTTACCGTCAACTCTACAACTCTTCCCGAGACTCTCCTCGCCGGCTACATCCGATTCCAAGTCCGTGTCTTTATTCCCAATCCTCTCCGCTGTTTCAATTGTCAGCGCTTTGGGCATGGCAGCAAGACTTGTCGCCAAACAGCCCGCTGCCCAAAGTGTGGTGAATCACCCCGTCCTGATTCCACCTGCTCCAAACCTGTCCACTGTCTCAACTGCAACGCACCCGACCACCTGACCACATCACCCCTCTGTCCAATATGGCGCAAGGAGAAGGAGGTCTGCGCTGTCAAGGCCACGACCGGGGTGTCATACCCCCAGGCCCGACGGTCTGTCGAGGCCGCCTCTCCATCAACTAAAACTTACGCCCAGGCGGCCACCGTTACTCCCCCACACGTCGCGTGAACACTACTTCTGCCTCGATGCAAACAGACATGATTCCAGGTTTAGCTCCACTAAGAAAACTTACTCCACTGACCACACCGACACAAACCACTCTGGCTCCCAACACTCAGACCACTCCGGCTCCAAACAAACGGACCACTCCAGGGAGGAGTGATAGGCCCCGCAGTCACTCCGCTGCGGGAGCAAATTCTCGTTCCCCGTCAGCGGGACGCCGGTCCGGCCCGGCTTGTCCAGCGCCGGCCGGCACACACGTGACCTGACCAACTCCCAGCCGGCGGGCATCCCCCGCGGCAGTGGCCGGCGACGTGAGCCGGCCTCCAAGGTCACCGGTCGGTCGGACGGTTCAGGCGGATCAACCGCCGCCCGACGCACCCAACCCACATACCCGCCCGAGCTGCAATCGTGGCTGCGCCAGGCACCGAAAGGTGCCGACAAACATTAATTCTTACCAATGTCCATATTTATCCAATGGAACTGCCGTAGTTTAATCTCCATATGGCCAGAAATGAAAGCATTCTTTAGTTTACTCACTCCCATTCTCATCGCACTTCAGGAAACCTGGTTCTTACCCACCGATACATATACTTTCAATATCTGTAAGTACTCGCTGTACCGCCACGACGAGGTACGTAAACATACCGCAGTGGTGGTACCGCACTTTACATAAACAATGATTACACACATACACAAATTACACTCAATTCACCATTACAAGCCGTAGCCTGTACTATGCGTTTTCATGGTAGGAACATAGATGTATGTTCATGATATATTCCACCATCTACAGACAACACAAACATTTTGACAGAATTAGAAAACCTCATAGCCCAATTCAAAAACCCTTTCATTTTATTTGGCGATTTTAACGCCCATAGCGCAGCGTGGGATAGAACACGCACACTTCCAGACACTCGCGGACGCATAGTTGAACACATCTTAGACAGACACAATTTAGCATTACTTAACACCGGTGAGCCAACATTTTTTCCACCTCGGTCACAATACAGAAACTGCCATTGATTTAACAATTTGTTCTCCAGCCCTGGCCAACGAATTTGATTGGACAATAGACACAGGCATGCATGATAGCGATCACTACCCCATTAAATTAGTACCGACCATTTCAACAACTGCCGATACCACACCAAGTTTCATTCCTCGCTGGATACTTTCGAAGGCCGACTGGACCAAATTTGAGGAGCTTTCGTCATAACAGTACAATCCGGACATTTCTCCAGTACAAAACATTCATTTCATTACCAACACACTTTTACAAGCAGCGTCTACAACAATTCCACTCACAAAGCCTATCACAAAACGTACCCCAGTCCCATGGTGGTCCATAGAAGTTTCCCAACCAATAGCCACTAGAAAACGAGCATTTAGAAAATATTTACGCCATCCCGACCAACAAATGTAATCAACCGGAACCATGAACGAGCAAGAACATGCTGCATTATACGTAACGCTAAGCGCCGGTCATGGACAAATTACCTCCAGCAACTTACTTTCGACACACCATTAAGCAAAATATGGGGATTAATCCGCCGTTTGAGCGGACGATCCCCATTTAGATCATTACCAGCCCTCAAACTTCATAATCACATAATTACAGAACCCCAAGAAATAGTAAACACCATAGCGAATACAGCCATTTCCGATTCACATTACCTTCAGAACGGCCTACCACATGGAAGTTGTCTTTCACAAGTATTATTTAACATTATCATTAATGATCTTTTAGATGATATGCCTACCAATATATCATATTCACTATGTGCAGACGGCAGCGCAATTTGGTGCTCCCGGGAAAAATTACGAACATTGTTTAAATCGCTTACAAAACACACTGGACAGAATACACGAATGGGCACTGAAGTATGGTTTCATTTTTTTCGGCCCCAAAATCTGCAACACTAATATTCGGTAAATCGACACCCTGCCGAAACCCATACACACCGCTTCACCTCGGAAACAATGATATACCTTTTGTAAATTCGTTTAAATTTCTTCGTATTATTTTTGATCGAAGGCTATCTATGCATAAACACATCAAACACGTCCAAACGAAATGTTTTCACAGGCTCAATTTATTTCGCTGTATCACTTCTTCCTCATTCGGAGCCGACCGCCATACGCTTTTACATCTCTACAAATCATTAGTTCTTCCCATCATAGAATATGGGTCGGTAGTTTATGCTGGTGGCAGTACCTCCGCTTTGAAACTTTTGGATAACATACAAAATAAATTTATCCGCATAGCACTCGGTACAATGACTACTTCCCCCTTCATTTCTCTACAAACCGAATCAGGAATTCCCCCATTAGCTCTACGAAGAAAGGAACAAACACTTAGGTATGCCGCAAAAATTCAGTTTAAAGAATACCACCCCACACACGCATCATTGCAAATTCTCCCACACATACACCACAACTATTTAGGTCCAGCCGAAAAGCGAACCGGTCTTACCATAGCTTCACGTATTAAAACATTTTCTACACAATTTCAATATAATATTCCACCAATTACTTTTCTTCCTCAACCTACTACAGCACCGTGGCAGATGGCCGAACGACACATAGTTTATCTAACAACCACCCCAAAATCACAACTTTGTCCAGAATATGCCAAACAAAAATTCCACCAGCTTCGGTCTCGATATCGTCATGTTCCCTTTATATTTACTGACGGATCTAAGGATACTAACAGCACAGGAAACGCCATTGTTTCGGGTACAAACACAACACAACATCGCCTACCAAACGGAACTTCCATCTTTATTGCCGAATTACACGCTATTCTGATTGCCCTTCGTTATATTCGTAATCGTTTCCTTTTTCACCCCATGCGCAGCGTCGTTGTTTGTTCTGACTCAAAATCTGTTCTTCAATCGCTTTCTTCACTTTCTTTTTCGCACCATTGCCATATTTCCATCTATGACACACTTCAAACACTTTACATGATGGGCGTGAGGGTCCGTTTCCTGTGGGTGCCCAGCCACTGTGGCATCCCAGGAAACGAAGAAGCCGACAAATTAGCAAAACAATCATTACAACTTCAAAACATTACTGAAATTCCACCACATTTTGACGGCATTAAATCATCAATACAACGGAGAATTCGACATTTTTCGACACAAACCTGGACACAAAACACAAACCATACACAATTACGACTCATCAAGCCTACTGTAGAACCATGTGCATAATCTTTTCAAAAAAACCGACACGACGAAAAAGTTATATCACGTTTACGCATCGGCCATACTTATCTTATCCATCGATATATATCCCGCCCGAACCAGACCACTCCTTCCCAACCTGAACCCATCGAACCCTACCTCGACAGTGCTGGCTCTTTTATAGTAGTGAAGCCTGTCGAGGAATCCGTTTCCTTCCGCCGAATTAACGTTTTCTGGCCGACCAGGCAACTCCTCTCCATCTGCTCCTTAACCAATCCTGACATCGAAGCCCCTGCCAACAGAACCCTTGTCATCAAACCCAAACCCGAGCCCAGACCAAAGTCCTCCTTCGTACCACCACATTTTGTGGTAAATCCGTCACCATATCACTCCACTCCAACCGCAACTCCACCAAGGGCAACAAGGGCGCCGGAGATCCGCTTCATGTCAGAAGCGGATATCCAGACGGAGCTCAGGCCGGAAGTGGTGACCCACGTCCACCACATTACCTAATTTAAAGACGGCCAGAAACGCGATACAAGCCTCCTTGTCCTTACCTTCAACTCTACAACTCTTCCTAAGACCCTCCTCGCCGGCTACATCCGATTCCAAGTTCGCGTATTTATTCCAAATCCTCTCCGCTGTTTTACTTGCCAGCGCTTCGGCCATGGCAGTAAAACTTGTCGCCAATCAGCCCGCTGCCCCAAGTGCGGAGAATCGACCATCCTGATTCCACCTGCTCCAAGCCTGCCCACTACCTCAGCTGTAGCACATCTGATCACCTCACCACTTCCAATCAATGCCCAGTTTGGAGAAAGGAAAAGGAAGTGTGCGCCGTCAAGGCCACGACCGGGGTGTCCTACGCCCAGGCACGGAGATCTGTGGAAGCCACCTCCCCTCGACCAAAACTTACGCCCAGGCGGCCACCGTCGCTCCCTGCGCCCCTCGCGTCAACACCACTTCTACGCTTCTCGGCGAAAATAAGGGTTCAGGCAAAAAGGAGACCTTTGCCAGCGGTACTTATCTATTTAAGGTATATTTGAACTAATTTTCACTGCAAAATGTTTCTAAGACAGGCATTGCTTCCACGCATGAACAAACAATACTTGCCTTGCCGACCCTTGAACACCGCCCGGAGTTGGTGTTGGGTCAGTGCGGAAAGTTGGCACCTCCCAAGTCGGTGAGCTAGGTCCAGCAGTGCTCTACTCCTCAAGTAGGTGAGCCAGATCTAGCAGTGGTCTAGTTGCAGAAGCGCAATTCGCTCCCAAGAGAATATTCCGTGGCTTCAGCAGCTTAGCATATGTCTATTTATCAACAGTACTGTCATAGCGTGCATTACGGCTCAAGATAAGCCGACTACTGCTGCACGAGAAGGTGACGCCATTACAGTAATGCATCCTTCCCACCACTCAATTCGTGTTGAACGCTTGAAGAACGGCAGTTGGTCGCAGCTGTTCACCATGGTAGATGCCGGCTGCCGCGCGCTGTACCGGCTCGCCGAGCTGCTGTGTCTGCTCGGCCTGCTTGCGCTGTGTATGGTCAAGGTGCATTACTTCCTGTCGCAGCCGGTCGCCACCTCCGCGTCCTACCAGCCGGGCCGCCTACCCAGCCTGACCATCTGCCACCAGCTGCACGACGGCCAGGCGCTGCTCCGGCTGCGCGCGCGACAGGAGCGACGGCAGCTGCTGCTCGACGTCAGCAGCTACCTCCAGCAGCTGCGCACCGCCAGCCAAGCCGTCCAGTGGCTGCGGCAGGACAGCGGAAACAAAACCTTCCTGCAGTTGATCGATGACTTTCCAGTACTGCTACAGTTTGGCGACGCTGTCCGTGCTCTGCAGCAGCTACTCTACAACGGCCATGAGTCCTTGCGGCTGCTGAACGCCAGTGAGACACTTCAACGAGTAGTGAACGTCAGTCGGCGTACATTCGATGCCACTATAAGTCTAGGCGTTTTGCACTTTGAACTGTATGATCCGCAGATTCCAGGCACCACCAGCGAAGACTCTGTGGCTAATGATACCGCCAAAAAAGCGCTCCAAGACAACATAGACAGACGCGACCAAGCGTTACTAGATGCTGCCGAGGATCTGCATCAGGCCATTGACATCGGCGAGCTGAGCTACCGGACGCTGCTGAACAGCAGCCAGTCGGACCAGTCGTGGCCGGCTGAGCTGCTGGTGGCCGGCGAGCTGCAGGTGGACCGGTTTGTATTGAGCTGTTACCATGACAACGCCAGCTGCCTGCCGTCCGACGGCGGCGAATGGCACCTGCTGCACATGCTGGAGCGGCCGGAGACGTGCTACACACTGCTGATGTCCAACTCAATCGCGACGAGCGTGGTTCTGGAGCTGAAGGGGTCCCACTGGACCGAGCCGGAAGCGACAGAATCGCCCGCCGAGGAGCGCACAGTCAACGGTGTGGAAACGTCGACAAGTGTGGAAGCGTCGACAAGTGTGGAAGCGTCGACGAGTGTGGAAGCGGTGTCAGACACCACCGACATCCCTCATGCTGAGACGAGCACGACAGACGGCTCGCTGGAAGGGTGGACGCAGTCAACTTCGGAGCACTGGACAGACCTCTACCCGTCTGAGCCCACTTTCGATCCTATGTATACCATTAAACAAAGGAGGGCCCAGCCAGACTGGTCTGGTCAAGCGCGGCGGAGTGGAAGGCCTGCACAAGAACAGAAACTTGACATGCTAAGGATATATATCCCACCGTACGTGACTCAACTAAGTACCGACCACCTCCCGACCGTGGTGCCCGACACAGTCCAGTGGATCATGTATTCGATCCTGCTGCACGCGGCTCCAGTACCGCTGCTGATCCCATCGTCGGGGCTGCGCGAGCGCACGTTCCATGTCTACGACCGACAGGACTTTGTGGAGGTGGATGTGCGGCAGGAGCAGCTGCGCAAGCTGAACCGGCGACGCCAGCCGTGCCGCGCCGACACCGCCTACAGCATGACTCGCTGTCTGCACGCGTGCCAGGCGGACGCGCACGCGCGCGCCGCCGGCTGCCACGTGCACGCCGTGTGGCCGACCGCGGCGCGCCACGAGCTGGCCGCGTGCGCCAACGACTCGCAGGTGGCGGCGCTGCGGGCCGGCCCGGACCGGCCGGCCGTCTGCGACTGCCCGCAGCAGTGTCGGCAGGGCCGGGTGTCGGCCGTCGTGCAGGCCACGTCGCGGCTCAGCGTCGACCGCGTCATCACGGTTATCGTGCGGCTGGACGGAGCTACGCTCGTCATCGAGGAGGACGTCGCCTACACGGCCTGGAGCCTGCTCACCGACTTCGGCGGCAACCTCGGCCTCACCATGGGCTTCTCGGCGCTGACGCTCGTGCGGCTGCTGAAGCACGCCGCCACAAGACCGGCGGCAGAGAGCAAGGCAGTGAGGAGTGGCAGCGATGCTGATGAACTTGATGAACGTAGCGAAATGATGTCGTCCGTCGTCTGAACGGCACACTGCTGGATCTCGAGACTAGCTCTCGGTTCTTCAGCATCAAAATGTACGATGTGCGAAGCAATTGGTGAAATTAAAGTCACGTCGAGCTTGTGCATGCTTCCCAACGGCAGACTTTCGGTTGCGACTTACCCGAAGATTGTCCTATTAGCGCCGAAGTCCTAACTTCGTGGTACTTGCTCTCGGTCTGTCGACGCTCTACTGTCGCTTTGTTGTCGCTCTGTTGTCGCTTTGTTGTCTCTTTGTTGTCAATTTGTTGATTGCGTTGAGTACAATGGCAGCGCGCTCTCTAAGCCGCTTCATGCACTGCCTAGCCTGGCTTTAGTGACCAAATATGCTGATATGGTATATTTTACCAAATATGCTGATATACTCGTCACCTATATGTGTTGACCCTACGGATTTGCCGCAAAATGCGGTGGTCCGGAAGAGGGCTTTGGCCCGGGCTCCGGTTTGGTGATGAGGGGTCTGCTGACAGGGGCATCAATTTTGGGATGGAGTACGGAGCAGATGGCGAGGAGTTGTTTGGTTGGCCAGAAGACGTGGACACGACGAAAATATACGTCTTCGTAGACGTGCTTAATGACGACGTGACCGCCAGCACTGTAGAGGTAGGGTTCGGTAGTCAAGGAGGTAGAGTGTGAGAGGACTTGGTGGGTTCGGGTTGTGAGGCTTTGGATGGCGTGGTCAGGTTTGGGTTTGGGTCAGCGGCACGGATAGCGATGGCTTGGTCTGGTGGGGTATCCTGGTTCGTGGTCTTTTGACAATAAGGGATCGACGAAGCATAAAGGTCTTCCATGGCGTCAACTAAAGAAATTGATCGACGTGTGCCATCAGCGGCGGTATCAAAAGGGGGAGAAGCAGGACTGAAGTACCAAGTCGAGCGAATATCATCAGCAGTGGTCAATTGGGGGAAATCAGAGTCGCAAACCGGTGGAGAGCTGTGGTAAATATTATCTTGCCGCTTCTTTCCCATCATGTGGAGACAACAAGCGTACCTAACTAAATATACAGAAGCAAAAATAATAAAATGTGCAACGCCAAAAAAACAGACGGGAATGATGGATGCCAAACCATTCGAAAACGAAACAGACGTGACGAGCGTTATTGCATATAGTCCAGAAATCGCACCTCACCGACCATGGTCGTACGCCGATTCACACATACCTCGGACCACGGTAAACATTGTGACGGTCCGTCTTAAGGCGGCTTCCTGGCTGCAGGGATCGCAACTGCGCACCGCCGACGTGTGCTCGGAACAACAACCACTAACGCCATCGGCGTCACGTGGAAATGACGCCCTCGCGCCCTCGCGCGGGTACCAGCAGCGCAACAGCCACATGTGACGTAGCACGAGGTGACGTAGGGTCACGTGACGTAACGTGCAATGGCGACTGACGACCCGTCTGTTGTTGCATACACCGCGGATGCGGATGCATGGCACGACGGGCTCTCCCTTGTGTGGGCGGCGCCATTAGCCGTGATTGTGCATACCGTGCGTCGTGAACCACCAAATAAACAAACAAACACACAAACAGCACCATGCTGTTTATACTCCGGAGCAGATGCGCACCCATTCGTAGACCCAGCCCACCTTCAACCATGAACACACATCACGTGCTGACGTCACCGACCGACACGCCACTGGAGCTTTGACGTCACTTCATTGCTGTGGGAGCTGCCCGGACAGTGCCTGGGAGGGACCTCCTTGGCAAGCCTACAGGCTCCTGAATAATGACACTGAATATCCGATGTAGTTGCAGTACAAAGGCTGCCCATCGAGGTCGACAACGCTCTATGCACGCCTCAGACGCGAGCGCCACACCGGAGTGGTATGACGTGTGTGGTCATGACCTACAACACTACGTTAGCAGCCGTCGAGGACATGGGCGCCTCTGCGAGCGCCACCGCCGACGCAGAGAACACGGCTGGCGACACTGCTGACATGTCTGCTGACATGTCTGCGGCTGGCGACACTGCTGACACTGCTCAAGATGAACTTGAGCTGCCGGGTGATTCACCATTAGCTGCTACAGGCGGGCTGACAGCCAGCATGACGCCCTCGCAGCCAATAGCCGTGCCATTCTCCCACACGAGACGAGTGATGCAATGTATGAGGGAACGCAATGCACGGTTTCGCGCGGATATGGAGCCACACAGGTGGCCCCTGTGGGACGAAGCCCCTGGTTGCCTCGGTCGATGAAACCGAGGAACCGACTACTGAACCGGCGTTGCCGAGCGTCGCTGAAGTCTCCGCTGACGACGCTGCTGATGACGCGAGCGCCGTCTCTGTCAGCGCAACCGCTGCTGCCGAGAGCGCTGCTGATGGCATACCTGATACAACAGCTATACTCGAGAACATTAGACGAAGTGTGATCCTTTTCCATGAGTACTTGGAAGAGCGCCAGAACGAACAGAACAGTGAGCGTAACGAGTGAGAATGCGGTTAAAAGCTGCACTTGTGGTGCTGGCCAGTGGACAGTGGTCATCCACATCTAACTCTTGACCTGGACTGAACTTTATATAGCGAAAATGACATGTGTGTGCGGCACGACCGTCGTTTGACCAGTGAATAGTAGATTATGGATCATGTATTGGATATATTGTTTGAAAAACTTACCTGGACTAGGGTATGGGTACCTTCAAAGACCCCTTAGACTAACCCGCGCAGGACATTAGGTTGACAATAGGAAAGTAGTTTAAAAGTGCTATGAAGTATCGTGAGTGTATAATGTATCGTGTGATTCTGTTATGGCCGTAATAATCTAGTGGGATTTAGGATTCCCTAACTGAGCGAAAATCCAAGTCTTTAGACCTCTCGTTGTGTTGTAACATAGTTCGATATAATTATACCGTTCGGCCCTCATTGTTAGAAAAGTAGTTATATATCGTCGTGTGACGCGTGAATCATGCCACCACTGCTGACGGCCGGTCGGATGCTTTTGCCGTGTTATGGGTTACGGCTGATACCTGAGCCATCGGACGTCGACCACGGCAGAAGCCGTTATCAATGTTGTGAGTTAGGTTGGCTACCTTAGGCGATCGGAGCCGTACAGCGACGACTCTGCTTCCGGACTAGATAGGTTAGGAATGCCACTGTCGACTGCAGGCAGGGAGAGCTTATCTTTGTGTTATGGGTTATGCCGGTACACGAGCCGACGGACGCTGACCAAACGGCGCCCCTGTATCCGGAGTAGATAAGGCCGACATTCCGGTCTACGCCCCCGTCTGGACCTATAGCGATCATCGTGGGCGGAGCCACCAAACCGGGAGCGGGTGGTGGCCGGCTATTATATATAGTCGGGAGCGACGGTCGAAGGGGGTTAGTTAAGAGATCAGAAGAGATAGAGCTATCTTGCACTTCCGACTGCTGTCCGAGGTGCTGGCAGTCGCGTCTAAATTGACTGTCAGTACTTGTAAACTTTTGGCCATTCGGTTGCCTTGTATTCGCACGCTGGCGCGAGTTTACTTTTCCGCTTCGTTAATCATTTAAAATATAACGCAAAGTCACGCTGAACTTTGGATCGGAGATATCGCAACGCGAGCCTACTAGACTTTTCACGAGCCAACGAGATGACTACTGTACAGATGCCCCCCCTATTCCGCCAGTAATATTATCCTAGAAAGGAGGCCTGCTATGTTGAATTTACTTGTGTACTACTCGTCCCACGTATATTATCGCGCTACATAAATACCACCAATATTATTTGGTCCCAAGCACCCTGACATCAGCACTGACCGTAGATAGCCAGATCGGAGCCGACGGAGTCCAACCGCAAAGCCAGGACCTCCGTGTCCAACCACAAGATGAACACATGTAGCTACGCTCGCCCAGCACAAAGCTGCAACAACCGAAGGCTGCACTTACCCGCCCCGTCATTCCGGTCAGATCCTCACCCCGTCTCGGGAAGGGGTGGGCATTGTACAATTCCCTCTAATCTCCAAACTAAGCATCGCCAAAACCGAGGGAGGTGTCATCGGAAAACGCTCCACGAGTAGATCCAGAAATCAGGCCCAAAAGTGCATCCCCGAATAAGTGACGTCAGTAGGGCGGTTTAAGTGGTCACGATTAACGTCATGTTTTTGACTCTGGGTAGTTCATTCGGGTTTTAAAACCTTTTTTTAATCGAATAAGAAAAGGAAGGCGAAATGGGCTATGGTCCCAAAATGGTTGCCCACTCAAAACTAAAAATGTATTTATTTTATCTGCAAAATTTTGAGTTTTCTCCTTTTTAAGTTGTATTGTTTTAATAGATAGAACAAACCGAGAAAAGTTGTTTTAGGGACACTTAGCGTGATACAAATTGCTCGCTCCAGGCAGAATCTTCGATTTTAGCACTAATAGGCAAATATGCACAACAAATAAGTCATGAAAACGCTAAAATTCGAAACTTCCCCTAGTGCGTTTCGTTGCGTCCCTAAATAAACGCTGAAAGTTTCATTCAAATACCTTCACGCGTTAAAGACTGACGACTGGTTGAACGTTTTTGCAGGTTACCTCACTTGTCCTTGATTAACTCGGTGGCCGTGAATGACCTGACCTTGAACGCTTCACACAACATATCAAATTGCTGTGAGAGAAGCTATTCCAAATTCCGGCGCATTGCCGCGCGCCCTTTCTAATATCCGCGGAAAACCTAAGGGGGAATGTAAAAGGATTCCCCGAGAACTAAAACTAAAGTGCACTACCTTATGCACGCGGGTCAAACTCCCCTCCCCTCCCCCCAGGGACATGGCTCGGCCGGGTCCTGACGGAGTGGATGGGGTCGACCTCCCAGGATTCCTACCCCCACCACTCCACCTCTTGCGTAATCGAGGATAAAACTTCACCTATTTTGTTAGCAAAAATGTGTGCGTACCATTTTAGGGCGAACATGCTGACCTTGGAAGCTGCTCACTCTGTGCCGGCCCTGTGAGTCCGCCTTTGAGAACTTTAATATAAAGACCTGCTGATTGCATTGTCCGTCCAGCTCCCGCCGCGGCCGATATCACTCCGCCACTCCGCCCCTCCTATCGCGACCGACACCACTCCGCCACTCCGGCCCTTCTATCGCGGCCGACATCACACCGCCACTCCGGCCAGCTCCCATCACGGCCGACACCACTCCGCCACTCCGGCATTCCTATCGCGGCCGACACCACTCCGCCACTACGCCCCTCCTATCGCGACCGACACCACTCCGCCATTCCGGCCCTCCTATCGCGGCCGACATCACACCGCCACTCCGGCCAGCTCCCATCACGGCCGACACCACTCCGCCACTCCGGCATTCCTATCGCGGCCGACACCACTCCGCTACTGCGGCCAGCTCTCATCGCGGTCAACAACACTCCGGCACTCCGCCAACGGTCCACTTGACGCAACCGACGTCCTGTGGTTCCAGTTATGTGGTTGGTCCAATGCTGGGCGGATTTCTGGTAGACCACGTGGGCTTCAGCTGCTCAGTCGCCATCGTCATCGGCATCGTCTTCCTCTGGGTGAGTATGGCGGCACCAGCTCGGTGACTGCGCTTGGCTATTCGGTGACGTCGGCGGGGTCGGCCTCCGCCTGCGAGGGCACTCGTGGTGGCCCCCGACTTTTCTAACTACCAGAGCACGATCCTCACTCGGAGGTCGCGATATTTCGCTGATTTTAAGAACATAATATCTTAAGAAGCATATTGACGAGGAGGAGTGGACAGACTTAGTGAGTTCATCAAGGCGGTTGCGACCCCCTCATTGCTCATTACTCTGATTAATGTTCGAAGTTTGTTGAAACATTGAAACAAAGTATAATACGACGGTTAATGTGAACATGTATATTTTTAAGAAAAATACGTGGTGTGATGGGCTTCGAAAGGCCATCCACCTGCACAATGCTCAAAGCATGGTTGTACTCGGAAAATATAGGACGTATCAAGGAAATAGCACACGCTGCTGCAATGGTGTTTCACCAATGATGTACATACGCCGCCTATAACTTGTTTCCCTTTCTCTCTGCGTTTCTCGCAGGGCCTTCTGGCGCTCACCACAGGTACCACGGTGTCTTGCCGGTCAACACCCGAACACGCTCCGCCGGCCACCGACGCCGCCACGCCACCGGCGATGACCCCTGTGGTGACCCCTATCGTGACCCCTGTCGTGACCCCCGTCTTGACCCCTGTCGTGAGCCGGGCGGCGACCCCCGCCCGGGCCGTGACCCCGCCCGCGGCGCTCTCCGGGCGGCGGCCGGGTCCGCTGGACCTGTCGGACGTATCGCGGCTGCCGGCCGCGCGGAACTCGGGCGGTTACCGCAGCTTCCTGGCCGACGTGGGCAGCTTGATCCCGCCGCCGGAGAGGGCCGACGCGTGCCACCGTGGACCCGGCGCCAAGGTCACCGACGGGGCGGCACGCGAACAGGAGCACAGGATAGCGGAGCTGATTAAAAACGCCGACCTGGCCTAGCTACAGGAGCTACTGAAGAGCCCGCTGGACACGCCTGTTCCGTCTTAGTGACCTCTGGTGACCTATCGTGAACTTGGGTGAACTTCGGTGAACTTCGGTGACCTATAGTCATGCACACCAGAAATTTGCCGATCGTGTTGTCGACTTCACCGTACTTGGGTTCGCAGTGTATCCAGGGTCGATGACCTCGGTATTATTCCGCCCGGGACCATGACCCCTGGTGCTCTCAGGTGACCAGCTGAAGTGCCCTGAAGACCAGGTTTTGATACAGTGAGTGGCCTGAAGTGATGTCGGATAACGTGGGGGACAAGATCTGTCCTGGCGGCTGTCTGACGTGCTGACTTCATTTCGGTGATGTCAGGCGACTGTGGTACATGGGCGGCACTACATGGACTGCTTTTATATGTGCGGCTTCTACATGAACGGCAGCTTAACACTCGCACGTCCGGCGGTCCGCGCCAACTTCGCATGTCCGGGGGGGGGGGCAGATGTCTGCCCCCCCCTAAGATCTCCGGAACTATGCTAGGTAGCGACAAACGGAAATTGGCGTTGGATAGCTGGTGACAAGCTCTATCGAAAGTATTTCGGTCATTTTCTCGCTCAGGGCAATATTTAGGTCACTGGGTCATCATATGTCAAATTCGACCAGATCGGGTGGGACCCTCAGATATTGGCACATGTCTCAGGACCTGTAACAGATAGAAACAAACTGCAAAGGCTATTCGACAGCCCTTGAAATGTGCTATCGACATACCCTGCGTAATTTAAGGTCAGGTCAACAGATGGGTCACCGAAACTATGACCTCAGGTCAAGGTCATGGGTAGACTAGGGAGGTCATGTAATATATCAATCGACACGTCTTGGCGATACAAGCACAATGATGGTAATTTCAGCCTTCTAGCCCAATGCAATGCGATATAATGCGCAGAAATGTGCTAGTGATTCCAGGTGACCTCAGCTGACCTTGGTGAGGTCACTGAGCAAAAATGTCAGCGGTGACATTGAGAATAGCTTTGAACTACACGCCATAACCGTTGGAGGTCATTCCGAGAGCAAATATGTGACCAGGAAACATTTGTATATTTTATCATAGGCCTATAATGGGGAAGCCATGGCCGCGACCTGACCTCAGGTCAATGCTAAAAAAAACCGTAATATACATATTATAGTCCTTGATAAGATCATGACGTGATATAAGTTTGAAATCAATCGCCCAATTATTGTGGGAGTGATGCCACTTAGAACTCCGAGGGATGTTGGGTCACTTCGCATGACCTGGTGACCTGATTTGAGATGACCCAGGGTCATAAATTTCTGAGGATATGCGGAAAAGACCAATGAGCAGCCATGCGAGGTTTGGCCTTGCTAACCCGATTAGTATGGCGGCAAAGTAGGAAAAACCGCAGGGGGGGGGGCAGATATCTTCCCCCCCGGACGTGCGCGGGTTAAGCCTGGTACAACGCGAACGGATGATCCTGACGCCCTAACATGATCTGTGTGTTAACACGCGCACTGGAGGGGGGGGGGGGCGAAATCCGCCCACCCCTCCGGTTTTTCGCAAATAACTGGAGATTTTACCGGTCGATATACGCGATTTCCGGTGTACCTGCTTAAATATGAACGGCGCGTCGTTTAAAGCAAGAAAAATGGAAATCGCCCGCAAATTTTTCAAGTTAGGGGCCGCTAAAGTCAAAAAATGTTATAGCGCCAGACCACAAAAATCGGCGCAGATGCGCTCCCAGTATACTGACAAACGGGAAGTGTTCTAGGCAACACTAGGGACTTGTTTGGTGCATATTGATATGCTGTATAGTTTCAAGGTCATGTTAGGTCACGAAGGTCAAGTCAGGTCAAGTTCATGACAGGTTAATGGAACCAAACTTGATCAACTAGAATGTTGCCATAAATGCACTACTGGTTGTCATTTGTACTGTTTGTCATTGCGTTTCCATACTTTATTCATGTACTTCACTCCCTTCTTCACGAAGCCGATTGCTCCGAGCTGCCCGACGGAGCAGTCGGACGGGCGGCCGGTTCCGATAACTGGAACAGGTAACTGACCTGATAAAGTGGTGCTATATAGGTGACCTGAGGTCAAATGTTGGGTCTATCATCTGCATTGTATCATTAGTAATGTCCAAAACATCATTGATGCCCATTTTTGAGTATTTAAACACAATCACAGCGATCCATAACGATGACAAGCCAAGCCACGCAAAACCGGAAAAATTTTGCCAATCAGACCTCATTTGACCTTGAAGATATTGACCTAAGGTCACGAAAATTGCACACAATAGAGTTCCCTACCGTGCCCATCCACCCTGCGAATTTCGTTCCTCCAGCTTTACTAGGAGCCGAGATCTTAGGGGGGGGCGGAATCCGCCCCCCTCCAGTGCGCGTAATTCTCAGAGGCCCTCCAGGGCGCGTGTTAATTCCTCGTGTGTAATCGATAAGACTCCAATTACCTCAGGTTTAGAAGTGCCGGTCCAATGCCTGTCGAGTGTAATCCGACGCGACCTAAGTTCGCGTGCCAGTGACCCAAATATCTCCGATGATTTCTGAACACCACCGAGTTGAGAGGCTGTCATGTCTATTTAAAAAAATCAGTCCGAATAATTGCGGGGTTGCGGGGTCATGGACCAGGATTTTGTTGTTAAGCAAAGCTTGTTGCGCGAACGCTGGCACCACCACCCGATCAACGAATTGCAGTTCAACGGTAGAATTTCGACCGAGAGTTGAACGCGCCGTCAATGCATCGACACGGCCGTCCCGGTGGCTCGTCCCTGGCCTTATCGGGACAGTTGCCAACTGATCCTCCCAGCCGGGGGCTAAACGCGAGGGCGCCAAGCAACTCGAGCCATGTCTTGTCAGGACCTGTTCAGGCCAGCGCGCTAACCAACTGAGCCACCGGGGCGGTATGCGTAGTATGTTGTCACCCTCAATGGGTAGCCTTTTCACTGCAACTACACCGGATATTCAGTGTCATTATTCAGGAGCCTATAGGATTGCCAAGGAGCTCGCTCGCAGGCACTGTCCAGACAACTCCCACAGCAATGGAGTGACGTCAGAGCTCCAGTGGCGTGCCGGTCGGTGACGTCAGCACGTGATGTGTGTTCATGGTAGAAGGTTGGCTGGGTCTACGAATGGGTGCGCCTCTGCTCCGGAGCATAAACAGCATGGTTCTGTTTGTTTGTTTGATTGTGTATTGGGTGGTTCACGACGCACGTTATGCACAATCACGGCTAATGGCGCCGCCCACACAGGGGAGAGCCCGGCGAGCCCGACATCCGCATCCGCGGTGTATGCAACAACAGACGGGTCGTCAGACGGCACTGCACGTCACATCACGTGACCCTACGTCACCTCATGCTACGTCACATGTGGCTGTTGCGCTGCTGGTACCCGCGCGAGGACGCAAGGGTGTCAGAACTGACGGGAGCCAGACACCTTGAACTCAGTCATTCCCACGTGACGCCGATGGCGTTAGTGGTTGTTGTTTCGAGCGCGTCGGCGGTGCGCAGTTGCGGTCCCTGCAGCCAGGAAGCCGCCTTACGACGGACCGTCACAACGTTACCACCCCAGGGAGCGAGTGGTGTAGGGGTAAGGCACCAGTCTCCCAGACAAAAGGTTACGGCTTCGATCTCCACCTGTCGCTGGTATTTAGTCTACGTCCGCGACCAGTCGGCGTGAGAGATTGGCGACGCCATGCGACCAAAACTGTCGACGCGTCGTAAGACAAACCACCACCACCACCACGTTACCACTCTGCACGTTACCACCACCACCATGCTACCACCCCACACGTTACCACCCAACACGTTGCCACCACTACAACGTCACCACTCCACACGTTACCACCACCACCACGTCACCACCCCACACATTGTCACGTCACCACCACGTTGCCATCCCACACGATCCCTGGTGGAGATATGTCCAGGGTCGACATAACGCGGCGGCAATCCCAAACCGAGGTACGTCTGCAGAACCTGGTGATTGATGGCCAGTGTGAGCTGACGGTGTTGTAATGGTAAATGATAAAGGTTTTGGGATATAGAACTGACAGTTTCTCAGCAAGTATTTGGATGAGTGTCGTGCAAGATTTTTATGAGTAAATGAAAGTACTGACAAGGGAACAGTTCATCTGTTACCTTGCGAGCGCTGATATCTACTCATGTTTTGCAGATACAACCAGAAATATTCCCTGTTCGGTGAGTCACGAGCGGGGAATAGCAGGTGGCATGTCTTCAGATTTGGGCGCGTTCTGGCACATTCATCGGCGTACTGCCATCGCCCTGCGGCATTTCACACCCACCGCAATAATGATATTCAGACATCGACTTTGTCAGCAACATGAGACAATGCATCATCATACGCCATAACCAGGCTCAGCAACACATTTCTCCGTATTCCATTTAATTGGATTCCAAGAACCGACGGTCAGCAAGCACGCATAAAGCTCGCATTACTCCCTGCAAATGTGCAAAAACATTGCAGTTACGGAAGGAAAGCCAGATACATCGTACATGATGCATATATAAGCATGCCTAAAGGAAGCGCAGACAGGCCGGACACTCATAAACTAACACACACAACTGAAACTCTTAAGGGAGTGAAGCTAAACACCAATGCATATTGCATTAGTCTTAGGTGTCGTTGAGCAACCTCTTCAAAGCGTGGCGATTTCGCAAGCTGCCAAGTATATTTTTCAGCTAGATGAATACTCACTTAGCTTGCGATCTCGCTCGTAATAAGTGAATGAATACATCAGTGACCCTGCACAATTATTGTGTCGCTGAACCTGATCAGATCCTAATGTCCTGACGTTGCATGGTGACGCCTCTGAGGTGCGGTCTCGAGGTCAGTGCTTTGGTGGAACATTTCAGCTCTTCCATGGGAGTGTTGCTATTTGCATCACCTTGCCAGTTGGCTAGCATAGTTGTACATTCCATCGGTTAGTATACTGTATCGCTTGTGTTGGCAGCATTTCGTCACGTTGACACCTCACACTGGGTTTTCGGTGGCAATGGGCATCGTCAGGATCGACAATTTTGTTGACAATTCCGTTGAAAGCCAGGAAGCTTATTTGGCTAATGGTGCCATTGCGTGCTGATAGACACAGCACGTGCAATGCAGTGAAGCATGGCACCTTGGAATACGGCGGACTGTCACCGCCGATCAGCAGATAGCGATGGGACCCGCATGTGTGGCCTACTGACAGTGTAGCGTGGCACCTTGGGACACAGCGGACTGTCACCGCCGATCAGCAGATAGCAGTGGGTCCCGCATGTGTGGCCTACTGACAGTGTAGCGTGGCACCTTGGGACACAGCGGACTGTCGCCGCGATCAACAGATAGTAGTGGGTCCCGCATGTGTGGCCCACTGACAGTGTAGCGTGGCACCTTGGGACACAGCGGACTGTCACCGCCGATCAGCAGATAGATGTCCGCATGTGTGGCCCACTGACAGTGTAGCGTGGCACCTTGGGACACAGCGGACTGTCACCGCCGATCAGCAGATAGCAGTGGGTCCAGCATGTGTGGCCGGAAGCGAGGCTGATGTGTATCGTTATGTGGATCAATTCATATGTCGATGAATTTCGAAGTATACACGACAATCATGTGGTTGGAAATCAATTGGGAAATATTTATATATCATGGCTCAGCGGTCTGACATTTGTGAACTACAAACTCTACTTGAGATTTACGTTTCATAGAAATCGGTATGTGGCTAAAGCATTGCCTTCAGGTCAATTACTAGGCAAGGTCAGGTCGGGTCAGGTGTAGAGGGATCGCTGCCGTCGACGGGTGTGTGGTGTATGGGTGGGGTGGGGGCTGTGGTTGCGGTTATCTCTCAGGCTGTGTAGAAGAAAACCTAAACTAAACTGGGCTGAATCTTTCTTTTGCTTTTAGGATCCGTGTTGGCGCTGTGTTTGGTTCCACAGACAATTTACAGCAATATTAATATCCTAGACCATTTACATTGTCTTGAAATCTCACTGCCATTACCAGGGAACGTTTGTTCCATATGAGGATGGCTCGCATGTCGGCTACCTCGCTTATAAATTTACTTGATATAGTAAGTCATTTGCCAGCCAGATATCCAACCATAATGGGTGAATTAGCAATTGTCATGTCGGGACTGAGTTAATTATACCGTGTGTACTCTTGTACACAGTGTACTATCAACGTCTGTCTGTCTGTTACTGGTTACACTATCCGAGCGAAAGGCGCGGCGCGTTCCCCTCAGCCCCGAGGTACGTTCCGCCATTCAGCCGTGAACGTAAGTACTCTCCCCTTGACCACCTGGACGCCGGGGAATGTACTATGTTATCGTCACCGGTATGGGAGGGTCATATTTCTGACGTCATCCCCGATTTATCGCTGAGCTGCACGGAGGTTCACCTGCTGCAGCCGTTAAGCGGATAACGCTATTTGACCTAAATGCTATTTTGCATTTACGTTCGTCACATGAACGAAGTTACACCACACTGAAAATGAATTTAACCCCGACTCGCGGGTTAACACTCGCACTGGAGGGCCACTGAAAATTACGCGAACTGGAGGGGGTGGGGATTCAGCCACCCCCCTAAGATCTCGGGTACTATATTAAAGCTAGAGTAACGAAATTATCAGAATGGATGGGTACCGTTGTGAAGTCTATTGTGTGCAAATTTCATGACCTTAGGTAAATATCTTGAACGTCAAATGAGGTCACATGTGTCACAATTCGCTTGTTTTGCGTGGCTTGGATTGTCATTGATATGGATCGCTGCGATTATACTTAAATGCTCCAAAATGGGCATCAATGATGTTTTGGACATGACTAATGATGCAATACAGATGCTAGACCCGACATTTGACCTCGGGTCACCTATATAACAGCACGTTATCAGGTCAGTTACCTGTTCCAGTTACCGAAATCGGACCGCCCGCCCGACTGCTCCGTCGGGCGGCTCGGCGCAATCGGCTTCGCGAAGAAAGGAGTGAAGTACACGAATAAAGTATGGAAACGCTTAGGTACACAATGACACACAGTAGTTTTCAGGATGTGTAGGCAGTAACATGCAAAGTGACATCAATCGCATGACAATCATTTGCATTTATGACAACATTCTAGTTGACCAAGTTTGGTTTCATTGACCTGTCATGAACTTGACCTGACTTGACTTCGGTGACCTAACATGACCTTGAAGCTGTATAGCATATCAATATATATCAAACAAGGCGCTAGTGTTGCCAAGAACACTTCCCTTTTGCCAATATACGGGAAGCGCATCAGGCCGATTTTTATGGTCTGGCGCTACGAATGTTTTGACTTTAACGGCCTCTCACTCCACAAATTTTCCGACGATTTCCGTTTTCTTGCTTTAAACGATGTGCCGGTCATTTCTAAGCAGGTACGCACAAATGGCGTATGTCGACCTGTAAAATCTGGAGTTATCTACGAGAAACCGGAGGGGTGGGCGGATTTCGCCCCCCCCCCACTCCAGTGCGCGTGTTAAGGTATAGGTGCATTTTCTGCAGTGTGAGGTGACTTATCAAGGGATACCAAAATAAAACATTCGAACAGGGTGGGGAGTTATGGTTGAAATCCGACGAATCAGAAACGATACTGGTAGATTAGGCCCCTCCATAGCATAATTCAGTTGGTCAATCATTATTTTATTTAAAAGGTCCCCTTAAAAGGTCCCACAAAATAGTGGCCGAAATCCGAATACTTGTTTAATGGGTATGTGAACCCCCTCCAAATACGTTTCCCGCCCACTTCCCCTTGACACAAATATAGGTACGCCACTGGTCTCCCAATAATTTTCAGAAACATACGCGAATGGGGCAAAGCCAACATTGAGGGGGCAAATTCCCCCTCACAAGCATACAAAACAACACCGATGCCCGATGCAAAATGGGAATAATGATGTTTTAAATGCATTTTCTTCCTACAAACTTCTCTTCTATGATTACAACCTGCATAATTAGAGCTTCCCAGCTTCAATATCTTCTCAATGACATAATTTACAAAACGGTATAGAACAGCGAAAACCATGGGCGTGACGGCGTGGAATTTGAATGCTTTGCATTATTTATGCATTGTCCTTGTTGCATTGTTGCATTGTCATTTATGCACTGTTGTTCAACAATGTTGTTCTTACGGTGAATGTATTTGCTGGGGATTTATTATTTTAGTTTGTATGCCAGGTGCCTTGCAGCAAGCACCAAATGTTATTAAAATTCAATAAATCCCTAAGATGGCGATCAGAAAACCAATTTAATCCATTTCTCGTTGTCACCTTCGCGAAATTGTCGTCCTAGGACTGAGAAATGATCGCTTAAGCTTGCTTATGACATCAAGCTGGTGGGAATGACTAACAGTAGTGATGAATCTAGCTATATTCAGTTAGACTAGGTAAACATAGAAGTGGGTTGATCAATGTGAGATATCTTTAAGATACGCTTAGCACCAACCACGCCAGCTCGCTGCAATCTAGAAGCCAGCGGGAAGATTCTTCTGGTCGAGAAAGCATTAAGGCATTGGTTTGTTTTGGCACTTAGGTATATATCCAAATATTACTTATTTATGCCCTGGTATGGCTCAGTTCTCAGCGAGAAAAAAAATTGTTATTGCGTTTTGCTTAAATGATGATGTCCATGATATTAGCAACGCATTCGCATTCTCATTCAGCATCCTATTCGCATACTCTCCGAATTCGTTCATTTTTCAGGATATGATCTTCGTCGCTTGCAAAAGTAAGGCAAGCAACGATTCATCAGTAGAATGAGCGGTTCGATCTCCAGAGGTCCAGAGAGGTCACTCGGGTCAAAAACGGTGTACCGTATAAAATTCGACGTATTTCACTTAGCCGAATGATTCCAACGCCTAGATGTCCGCTGTCCATCAAAGATGCAGCACATCGAATTACGTGAACTTCAATGTCACAGTTTGACCTCAGGTCACCGAAGTTGGCTTTACTCATGCACTATATCTATTTACGGGGTACCGAATGAAATCATGATGACACATTGGATATACCTAATTTTTGCAGGTCATGGTCTACATAGCACGTACATAGAGCACATCAAACAAAATGACCCATTATGGCCACTGATTCATCACAGTTCGCCAAAAATGCCCCGAAAATGCAACTATACCAAATTATTGTGCACCCAATAATTTCCGCAAAATTTTACTTGGCACGACAAAAAAACATCCAGACATTGGTTATGGCCCATGGATTCAGCAAATACAAGCATCTGGCCCACAATCTCATACTTTGACCTATATTCGCAAAATACTGTTTAGAACATGCACTATTGCCATCTACGGGGTACCTGATAATACCCTCCTAAATACATTCATCGGATGGACATTAGCGCCAACAAATCTCCCATCGGACAAGAAAGCAGCACATCCAAGCATGTCACCTCCACGCTCACCATTTGACCTCAGGTCAGCTTAGACTTTAACATTACACCCTATGGGAATATCACGGTGTACCGAATACAATTTTCCTGAATACATTTATCGGATTGATATTACCATCGAATAATCGCCCACCGAGCAAGCACGCAGCACATCCGAGCATGTGACCGTCAGCGCCAGCGTTTGACCCAGGTCAGGTTCTATGAAATTCAGAAAAAGAAAGTAGTCCACCTGGGTACCGTGTGTGGGCCAAACGAAGCATTGAATGTAGACTATCTCAACACTGATGCATGCACTAGCAACACAAGAAGCAGCACACTGCGTGACCTGACCTCTATCGATGACGCATTTCATCAGGTAGCACTAGCGTCCCATTCAACAACGCATTCAGAAACAAATTCACCAATGTTCTCCGATTCGTCTGAAGATTTGACACAACCTTCGCAAAAATACCCGTACATGCATCCCGAAACCAATCGCTGCTACGACGAACCATTTCGCCTAAGAGGCGAAAAGGTCAGCCAGGTGAAATCTGGGGTACCGCATAACTTGCCGGATAATTCACTTATTGGAATCATTCAAACGCTTGTGCCATCGCTATCATGATGGCATACAGCACACCAAGTCAACTGGTCACTCGAGGTCACCATTAGACCTCAGGTCAACGAAGACTTTAACATTACACCCTATGGGAATATCACGGTGTACCGAATACAATTTACCTAAATACATTTATCGGATGTACATTAGCGTCGAATAATCGCCTACCGAGCAAGGACGCAGCACATCCGAGCACGTGCCCGCCAGCGCTAGCGTTTGACCTCATGTCAGGTTTAACGAAATTCAGAAAAAGA
The DNA here is from genome assembly GCA_034440615.1 of Ashinkailepas kermadecensis. Classification (NCBI taxonomy): domain Eukaryota; kingdom Metazoa; phylum Arthropoda; class Thecostraca; family Neolepadidae; genus Ashinkailepas; species Ashinkailepas kermadecensis. Next base: position 88,521 of record JAOTOM010002458.1, read on the forward strand.
GAGTAGTCCACTTGGGTACCGTATGTGGGCCAAACGAAGCATTTAATGTAGACTATCTCAACACTGATGCATGCACTAGCAACACAAGAAGCAGCACAATGTGTGACCTGACCTCTATCGATGACGCATTTCATCAGGTAGCACTAGCGTCCCATTCAACAACGCATTCAGAAACGAATTCACCAATGTTCTCCGATTCGTCTGAAAATTAGACACAACCTTCGCAGACATGCATCCCGAACCCATGCATCCCGAACCCATGTACATGCATCCCGAACCCATGTACATGCATCCCGAACCCATGTACATGCATCCCGAACCAATTTTCTGCTACGACGAACAATTTCTCCTTCAGAGGCTGAATGCGTTTCGTTTCTGAATGCGATGTTGAATGGGACGCTAGTGCTACCTGATGAAATGCGTCATCGATAGAGGTCAGGTCACGCATTGTGCTGCTTCTTGTGTTGCTAGTGCATGCATCAGTGTTCAGATAGTCTACATTCAATGCTTCGTTTGGCCCACATACGGTACCCAAGTGGACTACTTGCTTTTTCTGAATTTCATAAAACCTGACCTGAGGTCAAACGCTGGAGCTGACGTTCACATGCTCGGATGTGCTGCGTCCTTGCTCGGTGGGCGATTCTTTGACTCTAATATCCATCCGATAAATGTATTTAGGAAAATTGTATTCGGTACACCGTGATATTCCCATACTGTGTAATGTTAAAGTCCTCGTTGACCTGAGGTCTAATGGTGACCTCGAGTGACCAGTTGACTTGGTGTGCTGCATGCCACCGTGATAGCGGTGGTACAAGCGTTTGAATAATTACAATGAGTTAATTCTCCGGAAAGTTATGCGGTACCCCAGATTTGACTTGGCTGACCATTTCGCCTCTGAAGGCGAAATGGTTCGTCGTAGCAGAAAATGGTTTTGGAATTCATGTACGGATATGTCTGCGTGCTTGTGCTGTCTGTGTGCTGCGTGCTTGCTCGGTGGGCGATTATTCGATGGTAATATCCATCCGATAAATGTATTCAGGAAAATTGTATTCGGTACACCGTGATATTCCCATAGGGTGTAATGTTAAAGTCTAAGTTGACCTGAGGTCAAATGGTGAGCTTGAAGGTGACATGCTTGGATGTGCTGCTTTCTTGTCCGATGAGATATTTTTTGGCGCTAATGTCCATCCGATGAATGTATTTAGGAGGGTATTATCAGGTACCCCGTATATGGCAATAATGCATGGTCAAAACAGTATTTTGCGAATATAGGTCAAACTATGAGATTGTAGGCCAGATGCTTCAATGTGCTGAATCCATGGGCCATAACCAATGTCTGGGTGTTTTTTTTGTGGTGCCAAGTAAAATGTTGCGGAAATTATCGGGTACACAAGAATTTGGTATAGTTGCATCTTTGGGGCATTTTTGGCGAACTGTGATGAATCAGTGGCCATAATCGGTCATTTTGATTGATGTGCTCTATGTACGTGCTATGTAGACTATGACCTGCAAAAATCAGGTATATCCAATGTGTCACCATCATTATATTCGGTACCCCGTAAATAGATATAGTGCATGAGTAAAACCAACTTCGGTGACCTGAGGTCAAACTGTGACATTGAATTTCACGTAATTCGATGTGCTGCATCTTTGATGGACAGCGGACATCTAGGCGTTGGAATCATTCGGCTAAGTGAAATACTTCGAATTTTATACGGTACACCGTTTTTGACCCGAGTGACCTCTCTGGACCTCTGGAGATCGTCCTACTGAAGAATCGTTGTTTGCCTTACTTTTGCAAGCGACGAAGATCATATCCTGAAAAAATGAACGAATTCGGAGAATATGCGAATAGGATGCTGAATGCGAATGCGAATGCGTTGCTAATATCACGGACATCAAATGTCCTTCTGATTGTTATGCATACATGTATGTCTGTACATGAACCTGTATGTCTGTATGTACATGAACCTGTATGTCTGTATGTACATGAACCTGTAAAATTATTTGGAATCAGAAAAGGATGGCGAAATCGACCATGACCATGAAATGTTTGCCCATCCAAAAAATAAACATTCTAATTGTTGTTTTTTTTCTGCCAAATTTGGAGTTTTCAATATTCTTTATTTTTTATTTTTATAATGGGTAGAGCGGACGGCAAAACGCTGTTTGAAATGAACTTGTATTATACTAAATGCGTTAGGCGTCATAAGCGGACGTAATACCGGTGGCGCCGCTCTGGTGGTGGGTTTGTGAAGGAACACCACCAGAGAGGGCTTGCCCTGATTAATGCTATAGTCTGGTTTCTAGACGAGGTGTAAGTAATTGCCAATGGTCCAATTTCAACAACATTGAAACAAGCTCTCTTATGATGTGCAGTTCGTTATATTATCAAATCATTTCACCCTGTGACTTTGCCCATAAAATGAAATGGGAACAATTGGCCACTCAACATCTTGTGATAAAAACGTGTCATACATCTTCTATGTGACGTCCTGACAATTTCCACTGTTCTTAACTAAACGCAAATCGAACGTGCTATATTTTTGTATCATCTTGGATAACTTCTATGAAGGTTTAACCCTGTCACTTTTGCACTAAATTCCATAATTTGTGTCCCACATTATCACATTGTATCACTTTAAATGGTATATCAGATGTTCTATATTACCGAATTAATTATTAATTTCCAATGGCCTTACTCGACTGCCTTTATAGATATCTAACACTGTCATTTTTGCACTAAATTCCAGAATTTGTGTCTCGAAGTATCGCATTGTATTTCTTTCAATTGTATATCAGATGTTCTACATCAACGAATTAATTTCCAATGGTCTCAAGTAAACCGACATAAATTCAGCTGCCTTCTGATGCCATGCTCGATTACATTTATAGAGATCTAACCATGTCATTATTGGACTCAAGGATTTCTTTCTCAAATTATCACATTTTATTCCTATTAATTGTATATCAGATGATCTACATTGGCGACTTAATGTCCAATAGTCTCAAATAAACCGGCATAAAATCAGTTGTCTTCTGATGCCATACTGGACTACATTTATAGATACCTAACCCTGTCACTTTTTACCTTTTGACATGAAGCTTTGCGACATTATTGAAGTTCTGGCATGGCTCGATGCACGTCAAGCGCCAACGGTTGTTGCCTGGAGGATCCGTAGGTCCGCCGAGCGGTGGCATGACAAAAAGTAAAGTTCCACCCACTGGCGGATCCAAGGGGGGGGGGGGCATTCCGGCCATGGCCCCCCCACCAAGCGCTTCAAAGGGGGGCCATAGTGTCTTTTGGCCCCCCAAACCAACAAAAGTAAACTAAATTAAAATGCAGTAACCTTTGCTAAGGTTAAAAAATAGCGTTCCGGGTGAAATAATCTCACATTTTAAAGGTATTTTGTTATGATTGTTTAGAAGCCCAATATGGTAGCATAGTAGATTCTGACACATCGAGGGTTCTATGCTGTTGAAGTTCTGCTTACAGCAAGATATGACGAAATCAGCAGTTTCATTATTCCTTCGTCAGATAGGTTCATGAAGTTTGTTTAGCCAGTAACGGGCAAGCGGACCCAGTGAGCCAGATTTCGAAAGCGGAATTTGAACAGGATGTTTTGTGCGAGTGACCAGTTGAGCCCAGTTGAGCAGCATGTTTTGTATGTTGGTGTTGGGGCTAGGCCATATAGCCATATAGGTGTTGGGGTTGCTAAGATGAAGAGACAGGCTACATTGACTGATTTTTTTCAAGCAGAATAGCAAGAGGAGGTATGTATTTATATCCTGAATAAGAGATAACTGGTGGATTTGCATGTAGGGGAGATTCGGGTGATAGGACCGGGCTATCAAAGTTTAAGGGAATTATTGCAGTTTAAGGTATCTACGAGACAAGTTTTGCACATACCCTCATGCACTGGCGGATCCAGGGAGGGGCCATTCCGGCCATGGCCCCCCCGAAGCGCTTAAAAGGGGGGCCATAGTGTCTTTTGGCCCTCCGAAACCAACAGAAGTCAACTAAATTAAATTGCAGTAACCTTTGCCGAGGTAAAAAAATAGCGTCTGGATGAAAGAATCTCCGATTTTAAAGGATTTTTTAAAATATATAATTGTTTGGAAGCCAGCATAGTAGCATAGTAGATTCTAACACACATCGAGGGTTCCATGCTGATCAAGTTCTGCTTACAGCAAGAGTTGACAAAATCGGATCCGCCAGTGTCCACGTGCACGAACGTTGACGTGGTACAAGACGTTGAACGTGAACGTGAACGTTTTGGTAAACAAGAACACAAATCCGGTAACATAGAAACGGTGGAGGTAGGCTGGGGCCCCTACACAGGAAATTATGTTGTCAAGTATTATTTTACTTTTATTTTATTTTTATTTTAATTATTATTTTAAAAATGTGCCCCTTTGCCAAATAGTGGTCGAAATCCGGTGCTTTTATCCAAAAATAGTGGGAGAATGGGCATCCTCCAAATCCGTTCGACCCCTCCCCTGATGCAATTCCTAGGTACGCCACTGGGGGAAGGGAGGGGGGGGGGGCTGAAGCCGAAAACCGAAAGTTGGCCCCCCCAAACCGGTAGGCTAGATCCGCCAGTGGTTCCACCCTTCAACAATACTAAGCAACATCGGCTCTACCACGCCAAAATGGTGTAGGATAAATTCACGGCTGTAGATGCATTCTTTCCCTTCAACGCCCATCAGCGTAATGTTCTTAAACAATTTCGTGAAAACCTGTCGGCCTCAACTGTAATGGTGGCGGAACTCATGCCAGGCACATCGCCCATCGTTTCAAATCTGAAAATATGCATGTAACTTTGGTGTTGGGGCCCATTAATATTCAGGGAATAGGAATCCCGCGCCCCGTCATATTATGAATGGCGGGCGGTCGGGGACGGGCCGGAGGCGCCGGCGGCCGGCCGTCTATGGTGGAACCTCGGGTTCTTTTACGACGCATTCAACCGCAAGTTATATTGACCGTTTAACCTGCCACCAGATGGCAGGGCAAAAATTTAAAGATGGCGGCTACATTCGAGATAAACAATACGCGTACCGTATTGTGTGATACTGTCTGAGCTTGCTTTAGAGGAACACATATGGATCCTAATGTACCAAAAGTATCAATTGTGCAAATATCAGAGTATATCGGCGATAAAAAGCGTTGTGCCATTGAGGGGGAAGTCGTACTAGATGCAGGACACATTATTTCTTGTGGTACGATTGGGAAAGAACCGGGCAAGGTTACGGTGCAGGCACTGCATAAAATACAGCCACCTACGCGAGAAGCTCCATGAGCTACATGCTGTGGTTGAGTGTGGGAGATTCAATTACAAATTATGTACAAATTACAAGTTATATTAATTAAGTATGCGAATTACGATGGTGGATACCAGTGTTTTGTGACCACTAGCAGGTCAATCAAAATATTACTGTTGCATAGCATTGCTTTTTTTGGTTGGTGTTGTGCTAGGAATACCAAAAGTACATGAGCTTCCAGCCCCATCATCATGGGTTAGGTTATGGATGTACTTTTCAAGTTCATCACAGGTGTTCTCCTGTAGAGCAGCTCCAGCATTGGGCTGGCTAATCAAAACCTACCTTCCAGACAGACAATTTCTGATAATGTACTAGACTGAGTTGGGTGCCCCACCCAGTTATATTGAATTTTGTCTTCAACTACACAATACAAATTTGAATGAGTTTCCACTCACTTGTTCTTGTGCTGCATATTTTGTATAGATACTTCCTAATCACAACACTGTTGTCATTAAAAAAAAAACATGCAGCCAAGCTTCATGTGCATTCACTGGTGGTGTATTGTGAAAATTATATTCATGTTTACCGTGTTTTGAACTGAATTTCACCCTGATGTGGATCTACACTGCTAAGTTTCCACTGGGAACTTAGGCAGAAAAATATGAGAATCTGGATGATATATCAGTGATGTAGCATCCAGGGACTTGTGCAAATTTCAGTGTAATGAAGCATCAGTCAGCAGTGTGCAAATATATTGTTGCTGGTGCACATCATCAAGGCGTCTGTCATGCTTTTCATTCGGGCAGACACCCAAGCCCCAGAGACATTTTAGAACACTGACATAAAGAGGCCTTGACAAGGCATATCAGCACCAATGCATATTTGTAAGCTGATGCAGACAATGCATTAGGAGGCAGATCTACCAATTGTATTATGGCAGGGGGCACTTTTTGAGGAGAAGATTCATGTATCCAGAGGGAGCACCTTTTCTACCTTTCAGGGATTCTCTCAGCAGAGAAACACTTTGAGTGGGGGTGGGTGCACTCAAGCATCCTGAGTGGCAGCCCTTTTCAATCAAAGAGAGACCGTATGTCTGGTGTGTCTGTGGCACACATGGCCCAAGGATCCACCACTATAATGCATATTAGTGCACTGATGAGTACCAAGGAGCACCAATGCTCATTAATGGCTGATGCCTTGGTGTGCACCAATTTTCTGTTCTGGTCATCCTTCACATCCAGAAGTTACTTCCTCGTTTCTTTCTGCTAAATTCACTTGCATGCCTTTCCAATCTGACCTGTTGTTGAAAAACAAGTGCACAGCAGTAATTGTTGTTCAGCACGTTTGTGAGTAATACAATATATAAAGCATATGTAGGGTCTACAATTGTTTGAAATTTCGGTAAACCACATCCGTTATCTGATGGTCTTCTTCTGGATATAAAGATCAGCATGTGATTCCCCAAAGAAATGGAAGAAGTTTCTAGGGAAGCTTCAACAAGTCCAGTCCATATATTTGTTCTCCAATTTGTGCTCAGGGGCTTCTTCTATATAAATACCAAATAACTTTTAACACATCCCTTATGTGCACATGACTTCCATACCAACAATGCCTCAAGGTTGTTTAATTTTAGCTTCTGCATTACATGCTAAATTGTACATGTTGATAGGCGGTTTATAATTATGTGTATGAAAGCAATATGGTTGAATTACATGCTGGGAACACCAATAATTATATGAAGCCTTCACCCATACATACATACCAGAAAGGATATAATCATTCTTCTTGAAGTGCTTGCTGCACACCTTCATGTGCCTTGATGCTTTCTTGCCCATTTTTAGAATGTTGTGCAACTTTTTCGAGAGTAATTTATCTCTCGGGAAGCGATGGAAGCTGACTTCAGGTTCCCTCCTGTGTAATGATTTGCATTGTGGAACACAACAATACGCATTGGACTTGCTCACCTTATCCACTTGATCCATTATGTTCACAATTTTGCAAGAACCCTCACACTCTGAAACTTCAAGGACCTGGAATAGTATGCGTAACCTGAGTGCTAGCCATTTCTATGTATGCCACTCTGACTTGTTTGCATTATTGTTTCTAAATTGTTTCTGGTAGCGCGCCAGATTTGTCACACTTTTATCTGCCAACAGTAGTTCAACGTGTCTGCCAACAGGTGGCAACCCTTTCGCTTTGAACGGTCAATAGCGTCGCCAACCTCTCACGCCGATTGGTCGCGGGTAGACTCGGTAAATACTGTCGGTTGTGAGATTCGAACCCACTTGCGATCAAGAGTCCGACGCTCTACCAACTGAGCTACCGCGCCCCCCCTGTCTATGGTGGAAGATAGTTCCAGAAGGAAATACGGAAAGTAACAGTATGTGCAATATGTCACTGTAAGTGGCAATAAAATTGACGGCTGAAGGCAAGCTAACTTTCATAAATGCACTTCGCATCATATTTTATGGAGACAGAGTCTCATAAATTGTAGCTATATTCTTCGCGCACACATTAGTGAGCATCCGGGCGCGCTTATCGCGGGCGCATCTTTCATAGTTCTTGAATGGCATCAGGAACCTACCTGTGTTTTTTCTTTACTGGAGATCCCTGATGTCCTGATCACGCAGACATTCCCCTTCAATACTCACTTTTCGCGGACGACATAGCCATTTGAACAACAACAAGATGCTTCCTAAAAGCTGGGAAAAAACATTCAAGAAGCTCCAGAGCACATCGCAGCGATGCAAAACGTGGGTCTTCACCCTGGTCGCAGAAAAATCGGCCACTATCACATATAATCTAATGAGATTGTCTGTAGTTGATTTTTGACGCTGGAAGCCGCACTGAAATTCGTCGACCAGGTCGTTGTGTTCCAGAAATTTCCTCAATCGTGTGTTGACCATGCGTTCGACTAACTTGTTAGCACAGCTAGTAAGTGAGATGGGTCTATAACCTTTTGGGCTGAAGTGATCTTTGTGCGGCTTTGGCAATGGAATGACTACGCTCTCTCGCCAGGATGCGGGAAACGTGTCGCTTTGGTACAGTTCATTTATGGCCGCTAGTAGGTACGTTAGAGAGTTTTTGCTAAGTCGTTTAAGAAACTGGTAATGGATGACGTCCGGCCCAACCGACGTGTTTCCACACTTGCTGAGGGCAAGGTGTAATTCGTGCAAAGTAATCGGCTGATTGTATATTTTATATTGTTAGAGCTAAAATTTGCTTTGGAGGCAAGGGCGTCTAGAGCGCTTACTGTAGTGGTGTCGTAGTTGCTGTTGCCAGATACGCTGGCGTAGTGTAGTTTAAAGTGGTCTACGACTTGTTGTGGGTCAGTGATGTGCTGTCCTTTCACCGTTAGCTGGGGGAAGGGGCCTGGTTGTGGGCGTTTCAGCTTGAAACGCTTCATCAGGTCCCAGATTCTGCCGGTAGGGGTGAACCTATTGAATTGAGAGGCAAAAGACTGCTAACAGTTTTGTCGTGCTGTTCAAATTGTGTACCGGCAGTGTTTTTGAGATTGTCTGTATGCTGATAACAGTGGCGTCGCCACGAAATTCTTCCAGGGGGGCAAGGTCGAAAGGGGGCCTCCTGCTCCCCGAAAGGGGGCCTCCATTGTGTTAGGGTCTCATATTGTTTTTAGGCTCTTACTATGGTTCGAGAATGGGGAACATGATTTCATATTGGTGTTTTGTTTGTTCTTGGCATGGTGCATCATTTACTCAAAACGCAATAGCACTAATCATTTTCGCTGAAAACTGGGCCATTCCAGGGTATAAATAAGTAATATTTGGATAAATACATAAGTGCCAAAACAAACCAACGTCTCAATGCTTTCTCGAATCTTCCCGCTGGCCTCTAGATTGCAGCGAGCTGGCGGGGCTGGTGCTAAGCATATCTTACAGATATCTGCCATTGATCAACCCACTTTTAAGTCCTCCAAGTCTAACTGAATATAGCTAGATTCATCACTACTGTTATTTATTCCGACCAGCTTGATGTCATAAGCAAAGCTTGAACGATCATTTCTCAGTCCAAGGACGACAATTTCGCAAAGGTGACAACGAGAAGTGGATTGCATTGGTTTTCTGAGCGCCATCTTAGGAATTTGTTTATTTTTATAACATTTGGTGCTGGCTGCAAGGCAACTGTCACACGAGTTAAAATATATCCTCAGCGAATAAATTCACGGCAAGAACAAGCATTGAATAGCAATGCATTGTGGTCACACTGTGCTTACGTGTGGCCCTAGACGCCAATTTTGAGAGCCTCGACGGGACTACCGATGGGAATTGTGGGTCCCGAGCGCGATATTTGGGGGCCCGGTTCGAGTTTGTGGGACGCGTTGTATTTAGCTGTGGCCCCAACGCGATTTTAGCGGTTCCTGTTGCAAATTTTCGGGCCTCGGAGCGAGTTTTCCGGGGCTGGCCGTATTTATTTGGAGACCCATACGCGAATTCTGGTGGACCGACGCGAATTTTGGTGGCCCCAGCGCGACTTTTGAGGCCCTGGCACGATTCTTGGGAGCTTATCCCTCTCAGGATGGAGGAGACATTTGCCCCTTTGCTATAGCACTGCGGCGGCCACTGAAGGATTTTGTGTTGTCCCAGAGTGACATTCCGGTTAAGGATTGATTTTTTGGGCAGCTGCAACTTTTGGGGCCCCGGCGCGACCTCTGGGCCTCCAGTGTGATTTTCAATGGCTGCGGCGCGACTTTTTTAAAGTCCAATGTGATCTTTTGGGCCCCGACGTCATTTTCTTGGATCCCTAGCGCGAGCTATAGCGACCTCGACACTGTTTGGGGGTCCAATGCGTTTTGGGGGCCTTTGGCGTCATTGTTGGGACCCCAGAGTGATTATCCATGTCCGGATTGTTTTTCGTTGCTCCGGCTTCATTTGTTTTGGTTCCAATGAGACTGTTGGGGCACGGTACGACCTGTCATAAAGTCATAAAGTCATAAAGTATTAAGGCTTAATAAGAGCCACAGGGGCCCATCTGGGTTAAGCCTATCTAGAAAAGGTACTATAAATGTACATACTCTCACCCCAATCAATCCCTTATCCCAAGTTCCTAGGAAGCTATATATCCCAGCCTATCTAGCACCACTCACTTGCTACCGCATAACACCCTGAACAATCACAAGCTCCTCCCATCATACCCATCGTGCCACCATAGACAATGTCATCAGCATCACATCCCGAAGGAAGGTGCCGAATCCACTGCTAGGCACACCCCACACAAATTCACAAAGTGTTCAGACTTAATAAGAGACTCACTTGCTATTGCATAATACACTCAACAACTACAAACTCCTCCCATCATACCCATTGTGCTACCATAGACAATCTCATCAGTATCACATCCCGAAGGAAGGTGCTGAATCCACTGCTAGGTACACCCTATATAAAGTTATAAAGCGTTTAGACTTAATAAGAGACTCACTTGCTATTGCATAACACACTCAACAATTACAAACTCCTCCCAACTCCCAACTCCTCCCTGTCGATCAACCCTCCCTGGAATACAGAAAAACAAGCCCCCTATTCTTATAATGATTGTCTATGCCGTTTTTAAAGATGTTCAGTGTGTTGCTACTGACAATTGTTCCTGGCAGCTGGTTCCAGTGTTCTACTACCCTGTTGGTGAAGAAAGACTGTCTTAACCTTGTCCTGCTGTGATTAACTTTAATTTTGAATTGATGACCTCTAATTGCATCATTTCTGTTAAATTCAAACATTTCTCTGAGATATCCCTGTTCCTGACCATGAACAAATTTAAAAACCTCGATGAGATCTCCTCTCAGCCTTCTATATCTAAAAATCGTAATGCATAAAAAAGTCGTGCCCCTGGCATGATTTTCGTGGTCCGGGCGTGAATTTTTGGTACACCAGGCTTAGCGTAATTTGCGGGGGCCCCGGCCGGATCTTTTGGGGCCCATATCGTGATTTTAAAATACTCAGACACGACTCCTACCATTTCTTAGGGGTTTCTTCTTGCAAATTATAGGCCTCCTGTCGCGTCTTAAGGGTCTCGTCTCATTTCCTAGAGCCTTTTTACCGGTTTTCGACGTCTCCTTGTGTGTCCTACCCTCCTCCATATTGAATGGTCCTCCTCTTCCGTCTTGGAGGGCATCCTCTTGCATTTTGGGGCCCCTTTAACATGGCATGGGGCTTCCTCTCATCTTCGAGGGGCATTCTCTGCCAAATTAGGGGCCTCCTGCCACGCCTCGTGGGCCTCCTCCTTTATCCTGGAAAAGCCTTACCCGTCTTGAGGATCTTCAATTTTGGACACCTCACCTCCTTCCATACCTGCTACCACTCCCATCTTAAGGGCCTCCTCTCATTTCCTGGGAACTCTTTCCGGTCTTCGGGGTCTCATTTGGTCCTGGAGACTTACTCCTTCTTGAGGGACTCCTCTCGAGTCCGGCAGGTGCCTCATTTCTCTTCTAGAGGCCTTCTTTTTTCAAATTAAGGGCCTCCTCTCACGTCTTGGGGGCCTCCTGCTCTGCGTGTGGATTCGATCTCTACCCATCTTAGGGGTGGTCTCTTATCTCCTGGTGGACTCCTCTTCTCTCACAGGCGCCTGCTCTGCCAAATTACTGGCAACCTTTCCTATCTTAGTGGCCTTATTATTTCCCGGGGACCTTCTTAGCCGTCTTCGAGCCTTCTTTTCCGCCTGGGAGCCATCTCTCTTATCAAATGGCCTTTCTCTCCTATTTTAGGGCCCTCCTCGTTCATCATGGGGTCTCATTTCCAATCCTGTGTCGTTCTCTTCCGAATTAGGCGCCTCCTGCCACGTCTCTGGATCATCCTTTTCTATCTCGGTGGAACCTCAACCGTTTCGGGCCTGCTTTTGCGTCTCCGAAACCTCATCTCATATCCACTGGCTTCCTTTTCCGTCTTAGGGCCTCCTCTCATATTCTGGGGCCTCCTTTCCGGTGTTGGGGCCTGCTTTGCAATCCTGGTTGCCTCCGTGCCATTTTTGACACTCTGGGGATTTCTGGGGACTCCTACCCTCTCCTAGGTGTAGGACTCCTACACTTTTTCAAATTAGGGGCCTCCTCTCACGTCATGGGGGGCCTCCTTATCTGTGTTTGGAGCCTCATTAATCTCTTAGCAGGGTGCTTTTGCGTCCTAGTCCTAGCTCTTCTCTTCTAGGGTCCTCCTCTTCCAAAATATGGGCCTCATCTGGCTGGTCTCGGTGGCCTTCTCTCATTCCTGCGGAGACCTTCTTATCCGTATTGGGGCCCCTATTGCGTCCGGAGAAATCTCCCCTATCATGTCTTAATTTTATATTGCAGGGACATCCTCTTCCGTCTTGGGGGCCTCGTTTTCCAAATTAAGAATATCCTGCCACCCATCGGAAGCCTTTTCGTCTAACCTGGGTGGCTTCTTGCCCTTCTTGGTGGCATCTTTTCCGTCCTGAGGGCCTCCTTTTCCTGCTGGAGGCCTCGTTTTCGTCCTGGGGCCTCCTTTTCGTCCTGGGGGCCACCTCCCAATCTCTGTTCTACGTCTCAGGGGCCTCCATTTCGTCCTTGGGTGCATCCTTTTCGTTCTGGGGGCCTCCTTTTCGTCCTGGGGACTCCTTTTAGTCCTGGGGGCCTCCTCCCAATCTCTGTTCTACGTCTTGGGGGCTTCCTTTGCGTCTTGGGGGCCTCATTTTCGTCCTGGGGGCCACCTCACAATCTCTGTTCTACGTCTTAGGTGCCTCCTTTTCGTCCTGGGGGCCTCCTTTTGGTCCTGGGGGCCTCCTTTTCGTCTTGGGGGCCTCCTCCCAATCTCTGTTCTACGTCTTGGGGGCCTCCTTTTCGTCGTTGGGTGCATCCTATTCGTTCTGGGGGCCTCATTTTCGTCCTGTGGGGCCTCCTTTTAGTCCTGGGGGCCTCCTCCCAATCTCTGTTCATCTCGTCTTGGGGGCCTCCTTTTCGTCCTTGGGTGCATCCTTTTCGTCCTTGGGGGCCTCCTTTTCGTCCTGGGGGCCTCCTTTTCGTCCTGGAGGCCCCTTTTTGTCCTGGGGGCCTCCTCCCAATCTCTGTTCTACGTCTTGGGGGCCTCCTTTTCGTCCTGGGGGCCTCCTTTTCGTCCTGGCGGCGTCCTTTTAGTACTGGGGACCTCCTCCCAATCTCTGTTCTACGTCTTGGGGGCCTCCTTTTCGTCCTGGGTGCATCCTTTTTCGTCCTGGGGCCCCTTTTCGTCCTGGGGGTCCTCACAATCTCTGTTCTACGTCTTTGGGGCCTCCTTTTCGTCCTGGGGGGCCTCCCTTTTCGTCCTGAGGGCCACCTCCCGATCTCTGTTCTACGTCTTAGGGGCCTCCTTTTCGTCCTGGGGCCTCCTTTTCATCCTGGGGGGCTCCTTTTCGTCATAGGGCCACCTCCCAATCTCTGTTCTACGTCTTGAGAGGTCTCCCTTTTCGTCCTGGGGGCCTCCTTTTCGTTCTGGGGACCTCATCCCAATCTCTGTTCTACGTCTTGGGGTCATCCTTTTCGTCCTTCGGTGCATCCTTTTCGTCCTGGGGGCCTCCTCCCAATCTCTGTTCTACGTTTTGGGGCCTCCTTTTCGCCCTGAAGGACTCCTCCCAATCTCTGTTCTACGTCTTGGGGGCCTCCTTTTCGTCCTTGGGTGCATCCTTTTCGTTCTGGGGCCTCCTTTTCGTCCTGGGGGCCTCCTTTTAGTCCTGGGGGCCTCCTCCCAATCTCTGTTCTACGTCTTGGGGGCCTCCTTTGCGTCCTGGGGCATCCTTTTTCGTTCTGGGGACCTCATCCCAATCTCTGTTCTACGTCTTGGGGGCCTTCTTTTCATCCTTGGGTGCATCCTCTTCGTCCTGGGGGCCTCATTTTCGTCCTGGGGGCCACCTCCCCAATCTCTGTTCTACGTCTTACGGGTCTCCTTTTCGTCCTGGGTGCCTCCGTTTCGTCCTGGGGCCTCCCTTTTTCGTCCTGGGGACCTCCTTTTCGTCCTGGGGCCTCCTTTTCGTCATGGGGCCACCTCCCAATCTCTGTTCTACGTCTTAGGGGCCTCCTTTTCGTCCTGGGGCCTCCTTTTTGTCCTGGGAGCCTCCTTTTCGTCCTGGGGACCTCATCCCCAATCTCTGTTCTACGTCTTGGGGGCCTCCTTTTCGTCCTTGGGTGCATCCTTTTCGTCCTGGGGGCCTCCCTTTTCGTCCTGGGGCCTCCTTTCCGTCCTGGGGCCTCCTTTTCGTCATGGGGCCACCTCCCAATCTCTGTTCTACGTCTTAGGGCCTCCTTTTCGTCCTGGGGGCCTCCTTTTCGTCCTGGGGATCTCCTCCCAATCTCTGTTCTACGGCTTTTATAGAGACCTGATTATATTTCCTGGAGGCCTCGTCAGTCTTGAGGCTTCATTGACAGCATGATCTCCTGTCCCGTCGGCCTCCTTGCTCACCTTTTTGCTGTGCATTTGCGGATAGGGCCTCCTCAAATTTCAGGGGGCGGCGCCCCCAAGGTTTCACGGCAGGGGTGGGGGGGCGATTGCCCGCTACCCCCCCCGGTGGCGACACCCTCCTGT